>JBBPOB010000193.1:0-24072 GCA_038091275.1 Tylopilus subfusipes
AATCACATGACTAAGGGCTCATCTTCAGGGCAGGGGTCAGGGCTATTTATGACCCTGCAAGGGTTAGAGCTGATACATTTTAGTTCTTTTGCAAATGTTAAGTCTTTCCAAAATGCTCCAACATTGGAACACTTATTTAAGCCACTGTATATCTGGCAGGCATAATCCCTGGCCCACAAGAGCCATCCAGCGACCAGCTGAACCATTTTCTGAACCCTTTGATTGATGACTTGGTGGATAGTTGGGTTAGGAGCATCAAGATATCTCACACAGCTTCACACCAAGACCACATCACTTGATCTGTGATAGCCTGTGTTGTCTGTGATCTTCCTGCAACTAGGAAAACCATGCAGCTGGCCAGCACTAGCAGCCATTTCTATTGCAGTGCTTGCCAGTGTTTGCACCTATCTACTCTTGGCCAGTCAGATTTTGAAGAAGAAAATTGGAAATTTCATGATAAAAATGAATTGCACTTGTATGCCGAGGCCTACAGAAATGCAACATCATCAAATGAGTGCCACAGACTATTTGTTAAACATGGTGTATGCTGGTCATTACTTTGGCAACTTCCATACTGGGACCCAGCCTGACAGCTAGTTGTGAACACCATGCACTATTTATTAGAAGGGCTTGCACAGAGTCATTTCTGGGAATATCTCGGACTGATCATTGATACGGTTTTCACTGTTTTCCCTAGTCTAGCTCAAGTCGTATCAAGGCTTAGCTTCATTCTATTCAGCTAGAAGGGAACCCCCTACATCAATTCCAATCATCCTCAGGTATCACCCAGTCCTGTAGGATTCGCCATCGCCATCGCTGTCCATCCCAGGACCTTACCTTAGTAGGAACTGACCTACAAGATGACCTCGCCCTCGCACTATGAATATCGACATGCCTAGTGATCATCTGGAAGACTCCTCCCTACAGTCGTTGTCTTCCAACTCTCACTCTGACCTTGCCTAGGTACTGTAGCCCTAGCAAGAACACTATCATCAGTAGCCATCCCGCTACCTCTCCCCTATCCTGCAACTCCACCTTGCCTAGGTATTGTAGCCCTAGCAAGAACACTATCATCGGTAGCTGTCCCGCTACCTCTCCCTTATCCTGCAACTCTGCCTTGCCTAGGTACTGTAGCCCTAGCAAGAGCACCATCGTCGGTAGCCATCCCGCTACCTCCTCTCATACTCCCATCGTGACTCTTCGCTCACTCGACCGCACCTTATCGTGAGCATGCCAGTGCAGGCTACCCTTCAGACTTTGTCCTGCACAGATGACCAGCATGTGACCAGTAGTCACGCTGCCTTTACCACTGCCACAGATCTCGACCGACGTCCATTGGCTTACGACCTCATTGGAGAACCCCGTGCCAAGATGGCTTGAGCCTTGCCCATACTCACCTCTTCGCCATCCTTGTATAGCAGTACCTTTCCACAGGAACACCTCGGATATAGTACAGTACTGGTACACCCTAAGCCCTACCTCGACTAGGCCGGTACCTCACCCTATCCTCGTTCGGCATCTCTCCCGATGCTCGCTCCTCGTGTCTACTGCGGAGTATATCCATACTTGCTCCGCAGTTGCTTATCTTGATAGCCCTCGTCCTACTCAAGCTATCTCTGCATCTCCACAGATCTCCTTGCGCATCATGGTTGCACCACCATCCTTTGAGGCTATTGCCTCCGCCCGTGTTGTTCTGATCTACTACACCATGATTGGATGTCCACTCTTTCAGTTAGGACTCAGCCTTCCAGGTTGATCCTAACTCTGTTCCTATTCATATTCCAGCCTCTTGGGTTCCGTATTTACCTGAAGCCTTAATCATGCTTATCTTTGCTTTCTCATTTGTCAGGACTCATACACATTCATCTTTGGTACTGCCAAACCCTGACTCTGACTCATCCTGACTCATTATATTTCATATTCGATATCTGTCGTTCCACATATGGTACATGAGACTTAACCCATCTCTCAGGGTATATTCCTTTATAGGATATTCCCTTATTCATAGCTTGATCTGTGTGCGCTCTTACTATAGTATATAAGATCACCACTGTAGTAGTACAGACCTTAATCCGATTCTACCTTATTTGATGCATATCACTCTTTGGCTTGACTCGACTAGACTCTCAGGTCTAAGTCTCATCTGCGCCACTATATCATTGAGAATAGTATTGCAGCTATATCTCTTTGATCATCTATCAAGCATAAGCCTTCGTCGCTGCCGCTCCTCGTCTACGTCGTCAGTCCCTTTGGCATAAGGGTATCTTCAAGGTTCACATTTGCAAGCCGAGTGACTACATTACAAGGTTTACGTATCAATCATTACTACTGCAGCAAAATACCAGATGGAATCAGACATGTGACCAGCATTTTCTGAAGCATTTTGTTCACCCTCATTGGCAGATGCAGAGAAACTTGGGAAGAACAACCAAAACCATGTTCATAGCATCCATACTCTCCTTACTAGTGCCATTGACCTTACTGACCATGACCACACCAAGTGTGTCCAGCAATATCTTGATGCACTTGAGCGCAAGCTCATGGCTAAGAATATGGTGGCTTTGAAGTTTGTGGCTGTTGACCTTGGCTTATCATCTGAAGCAATGAAAAAGGTATCCAAAATCCATTGGGTAAAGGCATTGGTTCAATGGGTAAGTGAATATTTGCAACCAGCCAGGTTCTGAACATCTGATTTGCACACAGTGTGGGACTAGACCAATGATGGCTCCCACTCACATCTACACTTCCAGTCCATCAGTGTTACAGCACATCCAACAAGTTATCAAAGACACCAATAACCCATCCTGGCTGGATTCTATTCCACAGAACTTTGGCAAGGCGAGAGCTGGTACTCTCAAGGCCAATGAATGGCAGACTATGGCAACCGTTTATTTAACTTTGGCATTGATCAGTCTGTGGGGAGAAGGCTCAGTACACTCATCACAAGAGGCCACAAATCAGTTTCATCACACTCTGGATCATACTATGCAACTTGTTTCAGCCATCCAGATTGCTTGTTATCAGGTTATGACTGAGTTACGAACAAGCACTTATTGCACTTGTATTAGGGCCTGACTTACAGATCTGAAATAAATCTTGCCCAAAGCTTCTCTTCGCCCAAATGGTCACATGGCTTGCCATATATATGACTATCTCAAACTTTTTGGACCTTTGCAGTCCTGGTGGTGCTTTCCATTTGAATGCTTGATTGGTCAGTTACAGTGGTTGCCCATCAATCATAAATTTGGTTAGTTCATGCATATTTCATGGAGCTTCTTATTGACAACTGATATGTGTGAGCATATCTCTCCCAGAAAGCCTGATCAAGCCTAAGTGAAGACATAGACTGTCAAGGTCTAGTTGAGCATAAAGCCGATGTTATACGACTTAGGATTCAAGCAGAGAGAGAATGCGCTGGTTAAAGCGTAGAATCAGATTGGGGTCTATACTACAACAGGTGCGGTCTTATATACTGTACTAAGACTGTGCACAGATCATGTATCCAATAAGGGAATATCCTATTAAGGAATATACCCAGCTACACTGGTAACTCACATGAACTATATGTGGAAACTAAAAGATAAGTATGAGTCATTGGCGACACATACCCACGATAGGCAGAGCCAATGAGAAACAAGAGATACACGTTAAGGAGAACGTGTATGGTCCCAACCAATGGGAACAGCATAAGGTATCTGCCTCGAGGCGCTGTGGATAAGCCTCGAGGTGCTGCGCAAACCATGAGGCGCTGTGGAGATCTGAAGATGTACTGCAGAACCGATAAGGTGATATTCCGCAGTAGGCACGAGGTCGGACTCTGTATGATAGTCCATATACGGGTAGATTGAGGTACTGGCCTCTATTGGAGATAGGGCGTTGACGTGGTAGTCCTTGGTGTTCCTGTATGTCTCGGTATGGTTATATATGTCAGCATGACCGTGGGAATGTCATGTGACCTCTGCTTTGTAAGCAGGAGTGCGAGATGCAGCACTGTCGATAGTGTGCATGGCGAAGGCTCTACTCTTCCTATTGAGCGAGCGGCGATGTAGACAAGTATTGACATCTAGGGCTGGCACCTAGGATGTCGCATAATGCGGATGTCGGTAAGGCTTCTCTTTAGGTGAAGCTAGTAATCTTGGAGTGCTGTTGGAGTAGCGACTCTGTCGAATAGCAAAGCTATAAGGACATTAGGATCGCCTCCGCTAGTTAGCGAAGTGATTCATAACAACAACTTGTTTAGGGGAGCTGGAGGAAACCATCCTTCAGTCTTTTATCCAAGGGTCTTGGCTTCGGTGCTGGCTTGCTCAACCAGATTGCCCACCAGCAGTTAAAGAATGCAAGACTCCCCCCCCAACCTTGCCACCTTAACTCTTTGCAAGCATGTGATCTTGCATGCACAATACTGCTTCAATGAAACTGTCTATAGTTGACACTCTACCCATGCTGGGAACAGTCAGATGCTCTTTTATACACCAGATATTCCATCCAAAGTGATCCCCAGTCACATTAAACACATTCTCGAGGACAATGAACATGTCCAACTGACTATTCAGCACTACCTTCCAATCGAACCTAATAATATTGACCCATTTAGGCATTATCTGTACTTCCCAGCTCACCTATATTCTAGCATGCTACATCCAGCCTTAGAGTTAGTGGATCCAGTAAATGTACTGGGCCATTTTGCTCGATGGCAATTTTCACTGAAACATGTGGTGGTTTTGTCATTAATAAAGGTAAGCTCAATGCCATTCTGTTCATTTGAATTTGCCCTGATGTCATATCATTTCAGGACTAGAACCCTTTATCCTCTATGTAATCTTACCTTAATGTATTCCCAGGGAGGTTTTCCCTTGGGCATGATGCTTTGTAACCTTGTAAATCTCAGAATGTAACATGCTGCCAAGTGGGTAATGGATGCCCGCTGTCTATGCATTCATTGCCCATTCATTGCCCACTTGTTGCCCTTATTACTTTAAAATGTTCTAAATATTTACTTTTCCTAACCCCTTATATTGCCCACAAAACAACTAAATTTCTCAGTCATAAAATATTATCATTACTGTTAATATGTATATGCACTTTAAATATTATACATTCTAACTGTGATTATGACAATATGAAATATAATATTATCATTCATCTTATCAGATTCACAAAAGTAATTGTTCTGTCATGTCCATAATAGTTTAATACTAGATTAACTTTCCTCAACACATATTGTTACAATCAAAATATAATATTTTAAGCCCACTAATAGATGTATCCAATATATTTTACTTTGTAAATCAATTTTCAATTATATTTAGGGGCCCTTTAAATATTGAAATTCCTGGTGTGTTATCTCTCATGAACATATTGAAGTAACACGTCATGTGAAACACAAACGTCCTGACGTTTTCCATCTTGTCGAGGACTCCGCGCTCAGGATCCTGGTGCCTCGACGCAGAGATGTGCCCGAGGACCTCAAGTGCCATCTTTGCGTTGAATTCAATGCTGCAGCGGCCTCCACCTCAGGCAAACGTCGGATCACACATTTCGCAATCTGAATCGTCGTTAGCTTGGGTGAGTGTCATCCCTCCATGATACGAGGTCGCGCAATGCTGACGCTTTCCATCGCTCTTTCCGTCAATCATGGCCCCATCTAGAATCCATGGTCGCTATTCCATTGGCCGTCGTCCTTCCTCGACTTCAAGTTGTAAGCCTGTCACAACTCCTTGGTGCCAACTCTCACCTCCCCCCCTCAGCCGACTATGGCGCATCGCCGTCGCCACGTTCAGTCACATTTGCCCCCAACGTCACCCCCTGCACCTACAACGACTCAGACGATCTGACCCTCGAAACCACCGACGAGGTCTCCCTGCCTCCCGACGCACAGCTTTTCCCGCCGTCCGAGCAACCGCCCAATCCCGCCTCGAAACGACGTGCTCTCCCAGGCAAGCGCAGGTCGCTTGGATACATCCCTTGCCCGCCAAACGCGTTCATGCTCTTCCGTGCCGACTTCGTCAGACAGAAACATGTCCCTGGATCGATCGAGACCGATCACGGCTCACTCTCAAAGATCATCAGAAACTGCTGGCGCGCGCTTCCTCTCGAGCAAAAGCGCATATGGGAGATCAAAGCCAAGCACGAAAAGGAAGCCCACTCCAAGAAATACCCAGGATACCGTTTCCAGCCCGTGCACAAGAAGAACAAGGACAAGAAAAAGGCTAAGGCACTCCCTACTCCCGAGGACGAACAACGCTGCGAGGAAGTCGCTCAATTGTTACTCGAGGGTATCAAGGGCGACCAGCTCGCAGCTGCCATTCGCAGGCTCGACGAGAGAAAGGTGGCTGCTCATCCACTACAGCTATTTTATCCTCCCCGCCGGCCTTCCTCCGTTCCTCTCCTCGAGTCGCGCTTCCACCCGATCGCACTCCCATTCGTACCGTTCGTTGCGCAGACGTCTCGCTCTGCTTCGCCTGTCAACAACATCTCTCGCATGATCATTGGCCAGCGCCGACCATCCAGTGCACTGGCCCATTTCGGACGCACCTCTTGGGGCGTGGACAACATCCCCATCTTCCCCATCCTTCCCGCACCGGGCTACTTTTCACCCTCCCAATCTTCGCTCCAGAGTGACGACTCGCCGCTCCCAGAGGTCAACGCCAGCCTCTTCGAGGAAACGTTCCTCAACTCCAACTTTGGTTTCCCGGCCGGACCTGGGGAGTCTACGGCAGCGGTTCGTGCTCGCTCGTGTTCGTCACATGCGATGCTTATTCTCTTCACAGACCTTTGACGACATCTTTTTGAGCCTTCCACCACACACTGCCTCTGGCTCGACTGCATCCTACAACGTCGGCCCCATGGACCAGATTTCCTCCCAAGACATTTCGCTCTCGTTGGACTGTCTGAATGCCTCTCAGCTGGGCTTCCACTCGTCGCGCGGTCTCACTTACAACGCCGCTTCCTGGATCCACACCCCCATGGAGTTCCCCACCTCGGGACCTTCGTCGACCTACAGCGGATCCCCTGCGCCATCGGATCTCAGTCTACCCGTTGTCGCACCGCGTCCGCAGCACGCCCCTGGAGGGGTGACGTTCGACATGTGGCACAATCTCACTCATTCTTGCCAAGCACCTGATGACACGGGTAAAATCACCCCCGGGCGGTCCGTCGTTCTGGCGATGCAGCACCTTGGCGCCGCGGTGGCTGGCGTGGACGCGTGTGTTGATCCGGGGATGCACATCGCGGGATTCGAGATGCTGTTCGACGGCATGGACGCGTTCTAGATCGGCACTGCACACAGCCCATCATACAGCCCATCATCATCACGAAAACGATCCCATCGGGATGACGTGGTCAGATCATGACGGTTGATACCCACCGACCGAATACGACAGGGAAGGAACTGCTGCATATCCTGTGTTTTCCGCTTTTTTAATGTCGCTGTATCCATAGATCGAAGACCTCTACTTTTTCTTGATCGCTCGTCGCGTTGGCGCGTGTCCCATACCTATACCTCTTGGCAGTGTATCTCTTTCCCCTTGTTTATCTTTCATGGTCCCCCTTGTCACTTTCCAAGTACTCTCTCTCCCCATTCATACATGCGACTCGATTGTGTAGCCCTCGCACGAGCTTTGCTTGTTTTTGATTGATCGGTTTTGCTTTGATGTCTCGTCAGAGTTTTCACCCCTTGTGCAGCCTTTAGATGACCCGTCGACGTCAACGGCGGTTTTATTTTTGTACATGTCCCCGCGCTGTGTAATGTAGAGAAATTGATGAACGGTGGCTAGAACCAAGTGCCCGTCGTGCCAGTCATCAGCATTTTGACATGTTACTGAGCGTTACCTAACACCACTTATTTGAGCCATGTATAAGTAGACTTTTAAGTAAAGTGCAAATAGTAAATGCTACTTATCTCAGGAAATTTACAAAGCAGTGCCACTCCCATGGGGTGCATCAGCAGCACCACTCAGGATTTCTGACCCCTTCCATTTTGAGCAAGATCCAACACCACCACACCCATAACAAAACACAAAGGGCTTTGCTAGCACCAGTGCAGTCATTGGGAATACTCACTGAGTGTATCAACCAGGAGGTAGATAGTAGTAGTAGTAGTTGAGTGTCAGATCTGACTTGAAGGAGGTCAAGAGCCATTTGGATTATACTGGGAAAAACCACCAGCTTACTGTATATACTATAGGAATAGTGCACAGACCATGTACCTAATATAGGTTTTACCTATGTATAGTAATTAGCAATGGAACCCAATGGAACATCATGGAAGGATTTATAATCCTATGACATCATGCCAAAACTATTGGCTTACTGATGTGTGTGATAATGAAACCAAAGGAATTCCACTAGCACCAGTGCAGTTGGTGGGAATACTCACTAAGTGTTATTGCCTAGGAGGTAGATAGAGAGTAGTTGGTTTAGTGTCTGATCTGACTTGAGAAATGTCAAGAGCAGGTTAGATTATACTGGGGGAGGACCACCAGTTTATATACTACAGGAATGGCACACAGACCATGCACCTAATATAGGTTTATACCTAAGTATAGTAACCACAGTAGAACACAATAAAACATGGTAAAAGGATTTATAATCCTATTACATCATGCCAAGACTATTGGCTTACTGATGTATGTGATCCTATTGGTTCTGTGTAATCATTATCATGTCATCATCATGTGATGTTCTAGACCTTTAGAAGAGAAGTCTGAAGTAGAACAATCTAGACTGATCAACATGATTTCAACACTTCTCATAATAAAAAATGCTAAAGAGAGATCATTTTAATATCTGAATGTAAGGTTTGGAATCTATTAGGCAACAGATTTTTGGTAAAAATATCTGCAAGTTGTTCAGCTGTTTTGATATAGAAAAGTTCAATCTTTTCAGTATCATTTACACATTTCTGAATATAATGTTCAGGAAGTTCAATGTGTTTTGAATGAGCTTCAACAGCAGGATTTGTAGTCAAAAAGATAGCTCCTTGGTTATCAACAAATAAAGGAATTTGGGGTATATCAAATCCAATTTCCTTACAGAGTGATTTTAACCAAGATATTTGTCTTGCTATTTCAGACATGGCTTTGTACTCTGCTTTGGTAGATAATAATAAAATTGTCTTTTGTCTCTGAGAGATCCATGATATAGGTCCATTAGCAAGGAAAATCATGAATCCAGTAGTGGATTTTCATGTTTCAAGATCCATGGCCCAATCAGAATCACAAAATGCCAGAAATCCCAAATTAGTTTTACCATCAAACTTGAGTGCCATGTTCTTGGTTGAAGTCAAGTAATGTACATTATATAAGGCATGTTTGTAATGGTCTTTTGATGGGTTAGCAGAAAATTGAGACATTTTTATGACTGCAAATGCTAGGTCTGGTCTTGTTCTAAGCATAATGTAGAGTAATAAATCTATGACTGATTGATATCATTGCCTGAGTTCAGGATTAGGATTGGTATTGATTTTGGTTGGGTTATATCCTGTGGGTAAAGGTGTCCTTGCAGACTTTGCCTTATCCATACCAAAATGTTTGACTACCTTTTCAGCACAAACAATTTGATCTAAAGTTAGAATTCAGTTTTTGCAATCACAAATGATACACATTCCCAGATATTCTTTTGCTTCACCTAGATCCCTACAATCCCATATCTTCTTGAAAGCATCTTTCTTGGCTTTTAACATTTTCTTGTTATTGTCAGTGAAGAGGGCATTATTGACATAAATGATGATGACCAAAATATTAATCAAAAAATAGACACCAGCATCAGAGGTACATCTTTTAAAACCAAGGTTTACCAGGGATTTGTATAGCTCTTTGTTCCATTGTAGCGATGCTTATTTTAATCCATAGATCACTTTCTTGAGTTGACAAACTTTAGATTACTGACCCTTTTTAACATATCCTTTAGATTGTTCAAGATATATTTCTTTATCCAAGTCTCCATACAAGAAAGCTGTTTTGACATTGAGTGCCTCAATGTCCCAGTCTTTCAAGGCTACAAGAGCAAGAATGGTTTTTATGGTTTCAAATCATGCAACTGGTGAGAAAGTATCTTCAAAATCAAGGCCTTGGATTTGAGTGAATCCTTTGGCAACAAAGCAAGCCTTTTTACAACCATTGCCTTTAGCTGTGAAAACCCATTTTCCTTTAATGGCTTTTTGTCCAGGTGGTAAGTCAACAAGTTCCCAAACCTTTCTCTCCATAAGTGAGTTATATTCTTCATTAGTTGCCTGATACCATCCTTCTTGTTCAGATTTAGATAGTTTTTTAATATCCCTATATTGATAAGAACAACCATCTATTCCATAAGCTTTAGAAAGGAGGTCACAAACAAATCTGTTGGAGAATAGGTTTTGTTGTTCCATATGATCTGAATCTCCTCCTTAAGTGAAAGGATCCTTAGAAGATTTACTTATATCTTCATCATCTTCTGATGAATCAGGTATAGGAGAGGATAATTTTTCCTTTTCTTGTGGATGGAATTCTGGCTGTTTCCCTTTACCAAAGATTTTTCTAACCAAGTCTTTTTCCTTTTGAATACCTTTTTTGATTTTCACAGGAGTTTTCTTCCCATATATTGAATCAACTTTAATCTGAGGTTTTGGAACTCAATCAGATCTTTGTACATTAGAAACATTAGATCCTCTATGATGTTCAGAATGTGAGGAAGGTCCTTATCTCAGAGGTTGTGGAGTATTCAATGGTTCAGGTTCAAAGGGAGTTTCCACATCTGACTGGACTTCTGGTGGAGATGTACTTCTTAAACAGGGAACTTGTTTTTGACTATCTTCATTAGGGAAATCCGGATGATGATGATGATGATCATCATCTTAATTATCACCTGGTATATTGAGTTTTTCTTGATCTTGGTCATTAAAGAATTGTTTGTCATCTATCTGTTTGGAACAATGAGGAAAGGATTTTTCATCAAAGGTAGTATTATTGGAAATAACAACTTTGTGTCTGGTTTGAGACCAGAAACAGTATCCTTTTGTTCCTTTCTTATAACCAATAAAGGTCATAAGTTCTGATTTAGGATGCAATTTATCATTGTGTAGTTCCTTGGGAATAAAGACATAAGCAAGACATCCAAATGTTCTTAAGTAAGAAACATCTGATTTCATTCCATTCCATATGATTATGGAAGTTTTCCAATTGATTCTCTTCATAGGTTGTCTATTATAAATGTGAAGTGCTGTTTCTACACTTTCTTGCCAGAAGGTTTTAGGTATACAAGCATGTAACTATAATGCTTCAGCTTTTTCAAAAATAGTGCAGTTGAATCTTTCAGCTCTTTCATTCTATTGAGGGACATATGGGACTGTCTGTTAATATTCAATTCCTTGAGAGGTTAAGTGATTGTGAAGATTATGGAACATATATTCCCCCCCTTGGTCTGAACATAAACTCAACAATATAGTGCCCATCTGTCACTCTGCCCAAGTAATCCAATCAAGGATTGCCTGTTTAACATCAGACTTTCATTTAAGAAAAACAATACTGCCCATGCCAGAAAAATCATCCAGAAAGGTAATCATCCAATGGTTATGGTTTAAACTCTGAATTGGAAATTCACAAAGATCAGAGTGTACTGGATCCAAGAAACAAATCCTTCTGGATTCAGAGGGTGGGAATGGGGTCTGCATAGCCGTGCCAAGTAAACATCCTCTGTATGATTACAGGTCAGTAGGAATTGTGATAGCAGGTATACCTGTTACATTTCTAAAAGCATTCTTTAGAGCATTGTGCAAACAATGTCCAAAGTGCATATGCCAAGTGTGATAATCATTTTCCTTTTGCAAAGAATTTCCTTCAAGGATTGGGTGAAGTATTTTAGCATCAACCCAATGAAGTTGCTCCTGTTGATAAAGTGGAAATGCCTCAAGAACAAGTCTATTCTTTGTATCCCAAAATTGAGTCTTATCAGTTATTTCACATCAAAAGCCAAGTCTTGTTAAAGCAATGACTGAGATGATCCAATTTGTGAGTTTAGGTGAATGCCATACACCTGATAAAAATAATGTTTTTAGTTCTTTTCTGATTTTCATTCTTAACAGAACAGTTCCTGGTCCATTCATGTGGACAACTTGTCCATTGGCTGTTTTGCAATGTCTCACCTGTTCATCTATTGTAACAAAGTCATCAGGATGAGGGATAAAATGATCAGTTGCATCCAAATCAATAAGCCAGAGTGGTTTCTTACTGGTTTCTCCCACAGCATAGCAGGAACCATATCCATTGTTATAATTATCATATGTAGTATCCATGTAGCCAGTTTCTTCCTCAGTTGGATTGCTAGTTCAAGAGATTATATTCTTGTTATCATATCCACCTTTATACTAGTATGGTTCTTCCCACTTTACCCATATCTCATCAGTTGGAGCCACATAGATATGTCTGAGTACAATGGTCTCATCAGAATTTTTTTGTCTGATATTTTTCTTGGAGTTCTTCAAACTGAGGATTAGTATCAGAAGAACTTTTTCCAAAGGGATTGGCTTGATTCCCCACCATAATGAGGAACTTTAGTTACTGGATAGTCCTCATTTCCATCTTCTTCCTGATCCAAAGCTTCTTCTTCTTTGGTATAATCTGAAGATGACAAAAGGAAATTACATTAGTAAGGTTATCCATCTTGATATCTTTCAAGATAGTTTTTATGGCATCAACCACATGAGTGGTTGATTTAGCCTTTTCTTTGCCTTTTGAAGGCTTGATTTGTTGGGGAACAGATGAGAAGAAAGCCTTACATTTCTTATTGCCGGGCTTTGACTGTCTTTGGTAATCATCTCAGTGTTGTTCAGTTGTGTAACCAGTTCCTTGGCATTTTGCACACCATTCCCTTTTAGAAGGATCTGAAGATGTTCCTTGCTACTTGAAAGGTTTCTTTGGCCTTGAAGGGCCTACCTGCAGCCAGTTTACCAGAGATTGGTCGACTATCTGTTCTTCCTCTGCATAGATTATTGGGTTCAAATTTGCCATTGTAAAGTTTGCTGTTTCCTTCATGTGAATGGCAGTTGTGATGATGGCATCATAGGCTTCTGGTAATCTGGCACACATGATCATTGACCATAGGTTTGCTGGAAGATCCAACCCAGCAGCCATCAAATTGGAGAACAAGATCTCCAACTTGGATAAGTGTGCCAACATTTTAAGTGGCTTCCCAGATTCATCATTGTCATGTGCACACCATTGCATTATCTGCCTAAAGGTGGTGAACTGTCTGGTTGGTCTGATTGTAGCAAATTGAGTTTTGAGCATTTGAAGGGTATTGAAGGCAAGGGAGACATGTTGAGCCATGTATGTTTCCACAATATGGATTCGAAGTTCATCTTTAATATAGAGACCTATAACACCATTGGCTTGGAGGTCAGATTCCATCCATGTTTCCTGATGTGCTGCATCAGTTGGCCAAACAGATTGTCCAGAGGTGATTCTCCAGACTTTAAGAATCATATGTAAGGTAGGACTTGATGGTTTGTAACCATGCATTATAGTTGTCCTTGTCTGTAAGAGTGGAAACATTCTTTGTAATTCCAGATTCAGATTTTGACATGACTATAACAGGCCAAGAAGAATGAATTCAGTTATCATTTCTGAATGATTAGGGATGTAAGGGTGAGGAGATAAAGGTGATTCTGGTAGTTTAATTAGAGAAGATTCCAGAATGTCAATTCTGATATAAGATTTAGATCTCTCCTTTCTTTCCTTCATTAAATTGAAGTCAAGATCTTTGAAATAGTGGTAATTAAGGAAAGATCTTCCTTCTGGGGACATAAAGGTTTGTTCCTGATATCCTGTATATGGAAGAAAAAGGTTACTAGTTTGATGCAACAACAAATGCTTATAAGAACTAAATCCAGTTTGAGTATGCTGACCTTGGGCAGGCAGAATGTTGCAGATGTAGTGACCATCTAGAACTGCTGGCAAAGGGAAGTTCATTGGTGGCTGAACCTTTAGTGCATTTTCAAATCCTTTTAGGATTTCATTCAGCACTGGGTTCTTGTCCACCTTTTTCCCTCTTTTATATCAGGCCTCTGCCAGGAGGTATCTGTCATTCTCAAGGTTCTTTGCTCAGGTTGGCTTGGAGGTCATTGTGCTTTGCTAGAGCACCCTCCAATTTCCTGATTTGGTGGTGAAGTTGTTCAACCTCTGCCTGAAGAGGATGGATTTAGTTGTCAGTGTACCTAGCCTTCTCCTCATTGAAATACAAATTTGTAAACATAAACCACCTCTTCCTCACAGCTATATCAAATTCCATATTCCATATATCCATCCTCAGTACATCCCAATAACAGTCTGTCAACTGATCAGCTTCAGGATATGGCATGTCATTTGGGTCCAACAAATCTGTTTCCCATACCCAGTCAATTGAAAAGCCTGGATTGAATTTCCAGAGCTGTGCTGAATTGGTTTCATATCCTTGTCCATGGAGTAGGTTCTCATGGTTTGGGTTTCCTACAACTACTACCAACCTGTTACCTTCCAGAGCCTATGTGAGGGTTTCTCTGTCATAGATGGTTAAAAGAAAAACCCTCTTTTCATCTTGGGATGGTCTGAAGAGGTCCTTATAGAGAACAGGAATGATTTGGGCCTTGCAATCTGAGATTTCCTTGTTCAAAAGGTACACCTTTTTCACCATTCTCACTGCCATTGCCTTTCTCTGCAAAATGGACATGGTGATCATGTCTGCTTTGGTCAAGGGGGTTTTCAGCCCAAACTGGAACTGGAATTGGAAGGTCTGGGGGGTTGCATCAGGGTACATTTTCTGGAATAGGAACTTTGTCAGCCATTGCTCCAGCTTGTCAGAGTGGTTAAAGGACTGGATGAATGGCTTGATCAAATTTGTTATTATCTAGGGCTGGTTCACCATTTCCAGTGTTCCTTTGCCTTATCTAGCATCTCTGATTCCTTTCAGTCTGGTTCATAATTCAAGGCTGATAAAGAGGAGGTGGTGCCTCAAGCTGAAGAGCAGACATGGGATCCCATTCTTGGTATCTCAGTGGTGTGAAGAGAATATCATACTAAGGCAAATCATTCCTACTTATCAAATAAATCAGAGGTGGTTGATGGTTATTTATTCTTTGGTTAGAGTCCAAAGGTATAACCTGATAAGCCAAAGTGTGAACTGCATTAGTAGTTTGCACTTGAACACCAATATATTGTCCCCTTTCATTAGAAAGATAATGAAAAAATATGATTGCTCCATGTTCAAAAAGGACAATCCAAGCAGTTTCTAACCAACTGTCACATCCCAGATTTTACCAAGTCCATCTCCAGTACTCTGGTACCATTTCCACTCCAGACTTATACCTCATATGCTTTTCCTTCATTCTTGTTACAACATCTCCTTGTTCTACTTTCATATTAGTTACCACTCTGTACTTTCACCCAAGCCAGTGCTCACTTAGGAGCACAGCTCCAGTTTACTCTCCTCCTGTTCTGATCTCCTTACCAATACCTATGAACTCCATTACTAATCCTATGCACCTCCAAAGTATATAAACTCCTAGTTTACTTCTTGTACACTCCAGTTTGAATATCAACTAAGAATAACTCCTCTCTTGTCCTCCTTCTCTGTTATTCTCTTACTAGATCGACTTGTCATCAAGTCTTGCACCCAGGGCTTATCCTCCAATCTCTGACTCTCTGAAATACAGGATGTGGCTGACAAGGGTGCAACACACAAGTTGAAGCTGAAGTCCTATCTGTCTAGTAAAACTCCAGAGTTCTGGAGTTATACATTAGAGTTAGCACAGTCTTGACAGTATATTTGAACTCACACTTGTCAGATCATGAATCAGTCATGGCTACTCATACTACCCACATCACCCACTTGCAGACTTGAGCCCAAGTGGCTCCCCCATTCCCTTATACATTCAACCCTCTAAGCATCTTCAGAAGCAATTGCTGGGTTATTGAGCCCATTGATGAATTCTGGAGCTTCTCTGTGCATTGTACCTCCACCTCTGCCTCTGCATTACACCCCCACCCAAGTCCTTCTACTTCAGATGTATGCATCAAAGAGAGCATTGTAGACAACGACACAGCATCCAAGGCAACCAATCAACCAAGTCACTTCACCAAACCTCCTGACAACCTAGATAATCCAGATGTCCCCAGAGATTTTCCCTCCAATGACAACCCAGATGACCCTGACATTTCCATTCACTTCCATGACTCCTTTTCCAACTCGGAAGACAAGCAGATCCCCCATGACATGCTTGCCCAGTTGGCAAGTGCAATCTGGGACCTCACTTGCTTCTTCAAATGTATCTCTGACTCTACCTCCTGCACTAAAGTCTGGGAGCCTGACCAGTTTGACAGGACTGATCCCTAAAAACTCCAGGTCTTCCTGGTGCAATGCAAACTTAACTTCCAGGACTGTCAAAAGGTTTTTTGTATGGACTGCACCAAGATTACCTTTGTGCAGTCACACCTAAAGGGTATGGCCCTAGAATGGTTCAAACCTGACCTCCTTCAAATGGAGGATCCAACACTCTGTCCTGCATGGGTGGACAATTTCTGGGAGTTCATCCTGGAACTCCAGATGAACTTCGGACCCCATGATCCTGTTGGAGATGTGAAACACCAACTCAACCATCTATCTATGAAGGATGGTCAGCACATCAACAAATATGTAGTGGAGTTCAACTGGATTGCTTCACAAGTCTGGAGTTATGGAGAAGGTGCCCTCCAGCACCACTTTTACAATGGCCTCCCTGATCACATCAAGGATGAGATCTCCTACATTGGAAAGCCTCCAACCCTCTCCAAACTCCACCAGCTTGCCCAAGCCATTGACGTGCATTATTGGGAATGCAAGCCAGAGCTTAGTAGGCAAGCAAAGCCCTCCAGCAACCCCTCCACCACCAAATCCTCCTCCAACAAACCCTCCACCTCTGCATCCAACTCTGGCAATCAGTTCTCCAGCACCTCCAAGAACTCCAAGCAGTCCAATGGAAAGGCTGCCAACACCTCCACTGCCAAATTAGACCTTTCATCAAAGCTTGGCAAAGACAGCAAGCTCACCACTGATGAGTGTAAACACTGCTTCAACAACAAGCTTTGCATGTTCTGTGGTCTTGCAGGACATATAGCCAAAGACTACCCTAAGTCAACCTTCAGGGTGTTGAAGACTTGTGTGACCACAACCACAACTCCAAAAGCCAAACTGGAGACCTCTTCAGAGGCAAAAAAATAGTCCACAACCTCCCAGACTCTACACAGACTGGAGGTTGCATTGAACCCACCCATGCACTCAAGGAGATCCATCTCAACATGTCCACTCTCTTAGATCCAAAGTCTCTCATGCCTTCCATTTTTATAATATCATATGACATCCCATCCTTCTCCACACTTGTAGATTCTGGCTCCTCCAATTGTTTCATAGATACCACCTTCATTAATAAAAACAATCTTTCAACCTACTCTGTCCCTCTGCTCCAACTCTGCCTCTTTGATGGAACTATGAATTCTACCATCACTCAAGCTATCAACCTCTTTATCTACTTTGAAACTGGTAATATCACTCCAATGACACTTTTTGTCACTCCATTGGATGGCTCCTGCTCCCTTGTTTTAGAACATAACTGGTTCACCTGCTTCAATCCATTGATTGACTGGGCTTCAAGCAGTATCTCATTCCACTCACCTGAACAGGCCATGCCAACAACTCTGAGCTCATCTCTGCAGTCCAAGGTCTCTCCACCTCTGATTGACCCTACACCATCTGATCCACTGCATTTTTCTGACCACAAGGCTCCCCCAATTGCAATCATTAGTGCCCCTGTGTTCACATTGGCATGTTGCCTCTAGGGTTCTGTACAATTTAGCCTACAGCTCCATTCACAGGAGAGTGATCTCTGTTCCTCTTCTACCACTTCCAAACCTGTTGACCTCTCTGGAATTCCTTCAGAATACCATGATTTTGCAGACATATTCAGTAAGAGCAAGGCATCCCAGCTTGCTTACCATTGCAAGCACAATCTAAAGATTGATCTGGAAAAGGGAACTTCACCTCCTTTAGGCACTACCTACTCCCTTTCTATCTTTGAGCTTGAGTCCCTCCAGACATTCCTCGATGAGCATCTAGTCAATGGATTCATCCATTCCTTCTCTTCTGCTCACACTGCTCTGGTCCTCTTTGTCCACAAAAAGGACGGTTTACTCCATCTTTGTGTTGACTTCCAAGGACTCAACAAAATCACAAAGAAAGACTGCTACCCCCTTCCATGCATCTCCGACCTTCTAGACGCCCCTAGCCATGCCAAGATATATACCAAGCTCAATCTCCAACATGTGTACCATCTGGTCTGCATTGCTGATGAAGATAAGTGGAAAATGTCTTTCTGGATGTGCTATGGTTCTTATAAATGGCTTGTCATGCCATTCAGTCTAATGAATGCCCCTGCAGCATTCCAGTGGTTCATCAACACCGTCTTCACTGATTTATTAGATGTTTGCATTATAGTCTATTTGGATGACATCCTCATCTACTCTATGGACAAAGCCTCCCACAAGAAACATGTCTGAGAAGTTCTCTGAAGACTCCACAAGCATGGACTTTATGCCAAACTAGAAAAATGTGAATTCCACACTGACTCCACTGAATACCTTGGATATCAGCTCTCTCTGTCCGGACTTACCATGTCCTCAGAAAAAGTTAAAGCCATTTTGGATTGGCCTGAGTCTTGTAAAGTCAAGAATGTCCAATCCTTCCTAGGATTCATGAATTTCTACCACTGGTTTATAGATAACTACTCTGACATAGTCACTCCTTTAACCTGACTCACCTGCAAGCTTACTTCATGGAATTTTGATGATTTCTGTTGTTCTGCCTTCTGTAAACTGAAGGAAGCCTTCACTATAGCTCCTATACTCACCCATTGGGCTCTGGACACTTCAATGATCATAGAAACTGACACCTCTGACTATGCCATCACTGGCATCCTCTCCCTTCATTGCCCAGATGATGAAATCTGCCCTGTCACTTTCTACTCTTGGACATTAGCAGCTCCAGAGCTCAACTATGACACACATGATAAGGAGTTACTTGCCATCCATGAAGCTTTCTGGAGCTGGTGACACTACCTCAAAGGCTCTGCAACTCTCATTGATGTTATCACCAATTATAAAAACCTGGAGTATTTCACTACCACCAAACTCCTGACCTGACAGCAAATCCATTGGTTGAAATTTCTATGCCAATTTCACATGGTTGTCCACTTCCACCCTGGGAAGCTTGGTGAGAAGCTGGATGCCTTGACTAGATGCTGGGATATCTACCCTAAAGAGGGGGATAAGAACTATGCTCATGTCAACCTGCATAACCTCTGACCCATCTTTATCCAAGAGCAGCTCACATCATCCCTCCAAGCTACTTACCTTGCAGCTCCAGTACTCCGAGCTAGCACACTCTTCGATGCTGAGACCCTCCACAAGGACATTCTCTCCACTTTTTCCTCCAACTCTCTGGCCGCTATCCACATGTCCACCTTCAAACCCCCAGAATCTAGATGGTCTACTGATGTTGATGGTTTCCTCCATCTAGACAACCACATCTATGTACTGGACTCCAATGACCTCCATCTCTGAGTTCTCCAGTACAAGCATGACCACCCTTTCTCTGGGCATTTTGGCCAGAACCAGACATTGGAACTCATTTGCTGTGAATACACTTGGTTAGGAATCAGGACATTTGTCAAGGAATACATCTCCTCCTGTACATCCTGCACCCACATGAAGGTTCCTAGACACAAACCCTATGGGCTCCTAAAACAACTTCCTATCCCTGAGAAGCCCTGAAACTCCATCTCCATGAACTTTATAGAACAGCTCCCTCCATCCTCCAGATTCACAGCTATACTAGTGATCATAGATCACCTATCAAAACAGTGCATCTTCATTCCAACCTACAACACAATCACATCTCTGGAGCTCACAAAGTTCTTCCTCCTCCATATGTTCTCCAGGCATGGAGTTCCATCCCACATTACCTCCAACAGAGGTTTGGAGTTTGTCTCTCATTTCTTCTGCTCACTCAGAAAGGCCCTTGACATCTGTCTCCATTTCACCTCCAGTTATCATCTGGAAGGCAATGGCCAGACCAAATGAATGAACCAAACTCTCAAGCAATACCTATGCACACATTGTAACTATCAGCAAGACAACTGGTCCAAACTTCTGCCCCTCATGGAGTTTGCTTACAATAATGCTCCAAATGCTACCACCAGAGTGTCACCATTCCTCACTAATAAGGGTTATCATCCTAACATTACCATATATCCTGAACGTGATCTAATCTCTGCTCAAGCTAGAGACTATGCCATTGATCTTGACTTCCTCCACCAATTCCTCCATAAGGAGATGGCCCATGCACAATAGTGATATCAAGGTCCTACAGATGCTAAATGAACTCCAGCTCCAGACTTCAAAGTTGGAGAACAGGTTTTCATCAAAGCTAAGTACTTCAGATCCACCAGACCTTCCAAGAAGCTCTCTGAGGAGAACTTAGGACTGTATATGATAGTCACTCAGGCCAGTACCCACTTCTTCACTCTTTGTCTCCCTAACTCTATGAAATCTGTACCCCCATCTTCCATATTTCACAGTTGGAACCCCCTCTGTACCCAACACTATTCTGAATAGGATTCAACCTCTGCCACCTCTGATTGAAGTAGATGGAGAACCAGAGTTTGAGATCTCCAAGATCCTTGACTCTAAGATAGATTGACAACAAAGAAATTGCAAACTGTTGTACTTGATGTGATGGTCTGGATATGAAGGTACTGATGACAAGACCTCTTGGTTGTTAGCTACCAAACTAGGTCACACTTTGGAGCTCATCCAGGACTTCCATCTCCACTATCTGGATAAAGTTGGACCTCACTCCACTCAATAATGAAACAAACTGTATTAAATGAAGAAATAAAGTCCCAAATCTATCTACTCTTCTTCTTCCTCCTCTCTGGTCCCCTCCACCTCCTCTGACTCCTTTGTCAGGTCTGTCAGGTCCAATCCATCAATCACCACATTTTCATCCCACTCCTCCTCCGGCTCTGGCAATTCATCACAGTATACCTCCACAGCCTTCAGGTTGACCAGCTGCCCCAGCAGCTGGTTCTGACAGTTGAGGTGGTTGATCACCCCCTGCATCATCCTCAGGAACTCCATGTTGTAATCAATCAGAGTTCCCATGTCACCCCTTATTCCACTCAACCCCTGTATGAACTCCAGCTCAGTACGAGCCTTCTTCTTTGTCTTCCCCTGTAGAGACTCTTCCTCCTCCAGCATTTCTTCTCCTTTTCTGCATCCTCTGTCCCCTCCACCCTGGGCTGCACACACACACTAGGTTGTGCTCTGTGCACTTGATGCACTCAGGCAACATGTGTTTGCCCTGAGCCTTGCCCTGAATGGAGCTTTGCTCTGCCTGTACCATCACTGCCTATCATCCATCAGTACATGATGAGACAAGATAAATCATTACTCATCCTTCTCTTTGCTGTCTCCTTGACCTCATTGCATCTGCATGCCTCCTTCAGTGCCCCCTTCCTCTGAGCCTCTGCTTCCTCTGCCATCTTGCATTTGGCCTCCTCAGCCACCTTGCACTTTGCCTCCTCCTCTGCCTTCTTCTGCTCCTCTTCTGCCTTACACTCCTTACTTGGCCTCACCAAGAATGTCATCATTGTTGGGGTGCTCTGCCAGGTCCTTGTTGGGCCACTGCTGGATGTTTTTGAGGTTGGACATGGTGGTTTGAGATGAAGAAGCAATGGACCACATGCAACAGACTTTATAGGCCTCAGGACATGTTCGGACTCCAATGTAATCACACACTCCACATTATTCCTCACTTAAGGCCTTCAAGGATTCAGGCCTAAGAGGGGGATACTGTCACATTCCAGATTTTACCCAGTCCATCTCTGATACTCTGGTACCATTTCTGCTCCAGACTTATACCTTGTATACTTTTCCTTCATTCTTGTTACAACATCTCCTTGTTCTACCCTCATATTAGTTATCACTCTGTACTTTCACCTGAGCCAGTGCTCACTTAGGAGCACAGCTCTGGTTTACTCTCCTCCTGTTCCAATCTTCTTATCAATATCTATGAACTCCATTACTAATTCTATGCATCTCTGAAGTATATAAACTCCTAGCTTACTCCTTGTACACTCCAGTTTGAATATCAACTAAGAATAACTCCTCCTCTCTTGTCCTCCTCCTCTGTTGTTCTCTTGCTAGATTGACTTGTCATCGAGTCTTGCACCCAGGGCTTATCCTCCAACCTCCAACACTCTGAAATACAGGACATGACTAACAAGAGTGCAACATACAAGTTGAAGCCGAAGTCCTACCCATCTAGTAAAACTCTGGAGTTTCAGAGTTATACATTGGAGTTAGCACAGTCTTGACACCAACTTGGTATGAATGTCATAGTGAGAAGAAAAAACATCAGGTTTAGTCAGAGCCATAAAGGACTCAACCCTCCAGGGATATTGAATGCAAGTCCAGGAATCATAGGTAATAATCATATGTCTTATCTGATATCAGGGCTCATAACCTGATGAAACCAAAGTGGTTCTGCTAGCACCAGCATAGTCAGTTGAAATACTCACTGAGTGTTTGTTAGAGTAGAATCATTCACTATGGTATGCTTACCTAATACAGTACTTTATCATAGTCACACATACTGTATCTCTCTCTTCATCCACTATCATGAATGACATCTGCTGTCATTTGCCACACCTCATCTGCAAGTTGCACTCCTGGCATACAACTTTTCAACATAGTGGATGATACTCTGCATTACCAGGGTATTCAAAAATTCAGTAACCACACAATGGGCTGTGCGAGCATGCTGTTGACTGATGTGCCATGTTGAAGATGTCACATATCATTTCTTGGGCTCAGAGTAGGTGCTTCAACCCACATACATCCACATCTGCACTGCATATATCCACCTCACACTTTCACTTGCCATGTCTTCATCAATTCTTAATGTTACTGTGATGCCACGTCTCAACAAGACCAATTATCTCTCCTGGAATGTTCATATGCACACATTACTCATTCATAATGATCTCTGGGGCATCATGTCAGGCAAGGAGACTGTGCCCAATCCAAAAACAGCCACCACCACAGAGGTTGAAACATTCACTTTACATTAGCTCAAAGCCACTACCAAGATTGCACTATATGTCAATGATACCCAGATCATCCATGTCCAGGGTGATGATCTCAAATCATCTGGGATACCCTCACTAGTATCCATCGCGCCTGTGGCCTCCCCACCCAGCTTGCAGCTATGTGAAAGTTCTCATGCATGGAGAAACACCCAGAACAGTCCATCATGTCATAGGTCAGCAATGTTAAGGCTTAAGTGCATTTTATGAAGGACATCAGGATCAAGCTCCTGGATCTTCTCACCATTGTTGTCCTTACTTCTGGTCTTCCTTCTGAATATGACTCCATCATCATCACTCTTGATGCTGTCAAACCTGATGAACTTACCCTCAAACTTGCTATTTCTTGCCTACTCAATGAAGAGGAGCATCACCTCAGTCGCAAACAGCTCAATGATTACAAAATGTCACTTATCAAGGGCGAATCTAACAATTCCAATGCTGCTTTCACCACTCATTCTAGGACCAATATCACATGCTTCAAATGCAGGAAAAAAGGCCATTATGCTAAGGACTGTCTGAAGGAGAAAGAGCATGCTAATCTTGTCAAAGACACATCTGACATCACATGGTAATTCTTGGACCTTTAGGGGGTGCATATATTTTTATTTTGTTGTTTACTCAGACTTGCTCATGATTCAGGAGGTATGTTGGAGTAGAATCATTCACTATGGTATGCTTACCTAATACAGTACTTTATCATAGTCACACATACTACAGTGACCTCAAAAAGCATTGCAATGTCTAACCCTAATGCAGTGCGAAGCGCACTGCAAACACCTGTGGGAATCTCGCTTAGCCTTGGTGGAGCCGAAGATAGTACTTACTCTTGGCTACCAGATTGGTCCCAGGATCATGTGATTCGGTTCACAGGGTCCAGAGATATA
>JBBPOB010000194.1:0-24032 GCA_038091275.1 Tylopilus subfusipes
GCTTTGCAGCTTCGTCAGGTGGTTTGGGCGGTGCTGGGGATGCCTCAGGTGAGCCTTCATCGTCTGTCGAGGTGTGCTGATCATTTTCGTCAGCTCTCGTCGATCGCTCACGCGCCAACGCGCTTCTGCTCTCCACCTCGATCGACTTCGCTCTACCCGTTTCGGCGCTCTCCCCTTCATCCTGGACGTCTCGGCGCGTCCCTACGACCTGCCCGTTGGTCCCTGCGTCTGCGCTTTCGAGCGTGACGCTCCCGTTCCGTTGGATGGCGGTTTCGCCCCCTGGCTCAACCTGGACATCTGTGGGATCGTGCGGCTCGTTATACCGCCCGTCGGGAGGTTCGTTGGGCTCCCTAGGTCGACGTTCTGGGTCGTCGTCATCGCCCATTGCCTCCACGCCATCTCTCGACCCTCTCGCCGGTTCGCTCGACTCGCTCAACACGTCACCTGGCCATCCCGCGCCCTTAGGCATGTCGGGTGGCTCTGTAGGCTCGTCTGGACGACGTTCATCGTCGCCCGTCGTGTCTGCAGGGTCCTTCGACGGTCTTGCTGGATCCGTCGTCGTCTCCGTGTCGGCTGGGTGGTGGTGCGATGCGCTTCGTGCGCTCGCGCTGGTCGCCGTTTGGTCGCCTTGGTCCTGAGTGGCCTTGGCGTTGTCTGGCTCGCGCACGGTCAGCTTAGCGCTGCCGTCGCTCGCCTGTTCTGTGCACTCCCCCTCGAGTGACGCGCTCGGGGGTGCGCTAGGTGCCGTCGTTGTGGTGTCGTCTTCGGACGTGTCCACTCGACTTGTTTCGAGTTCGTCAACGCGCTTGGTATGCGCTCGACTTTCTTCATCAATTCCCTCCCAGCTCTCGACCTCGTCGTCCACCACTTCCCAGAGTGGTTCAAACTCGTCCGGTGGGTTCTGCGACGTGCCCGTTGGCCTTGTCGGCTCTGCGCGTGTTGCGTACGGGTTCGCGATGTCAACGGCCGCTTCGTGGACTTGCTGGTTGGCTGTTGGGGGTTCGTCGACACGCTTGGTATGCGGTCGACATTTGTCGTCGTCGTCGCCACCCGCTGCTTCCTGGCCCTTTCCGTGCGATTCGTTTGCGCATGGTGGTGTCCATGTTGGCGGTATGGTGGACTCGACTGGTAGTGGTTCCTGGGGCCATTCTGTGGCTGCGCGAGGGGCTTCCGAGTCGCGCGCAGGCTCCCGAGGTGAATTCATAGCGGCGCGAGGGACTTCCGAGTCGCGCGCTGGTTCTCGTCGACTGTCGACCGCTGCTTCGTTGTGGCTTGTGGCCACTTCCCAGAGTGGTTCTGGTGACTCGACTGCTGGTGGGATTGTCGACTCGACTGGATATGGTGTGAGTTCAACCGTTTGATGGTAGACCTTGGCATGGTCTCCACGGTCGTCTCGTGGGCCGCTCGCCGGGGTCGCGAGGCTTATGCCGTCAGTCTTACTGAGATCCGTGGTCGTTTTGCCCGGTCCCTTTGCTGCGGCTGTGCCTTTGATGACTCTCCCGCACGGCATTTCACCCACTTGCTGGTGCGCGGTGTCGAACCTATTAGTTAGGTAGTCGATACATTCCCGCGCTGTACCGTAGTGTCGAAAATTCCTCGAAATGGATTTGGGGACTGTGCACTCGACAATTCGTCTTGCGAGTGCGTCACGAATGTCGCTGAATCGTTCCGGTGGGGTTCCCGCGAGGTAATTGGCTATGCGCTGGAGCTTGGCGCACTTCTGAGTGTACTCGCGCCATTGCGGCCAATTTTCCCCGTTCGACTTCAGTTTGACGACTTCGAGCATTTCATGAGTGAGCTGTTCCAGCTACTGAGGAGCTTTAGTCAGGGCTCATAACCTGTAGAATACTCAGTAAGTCACTAAGTAAGCTAAGGTAACTACTGTGCGATGTAAGGTGTAGCTTATGTAAGCCTAAATACTATATTCGGAATAAATTCCAACACTACACTCATATGAAAGGGACTCAGTAGCATATGGAACAATGATCCACTATCATAGGAGCAATGTTATATAAAATGAAAATAAAATTTGAGTTGCCAGATGTTTCACAGTATCTGAAATAGGGTACTGCTCTGTTACATAGTAGGGCACAAGTGGAGCAACAGAGCTTTGTCTTTGATTGAGTGGAGTTGAGTGGCACATCTGCTCTTTCTCCTGTGCCATCCTTCTCTGAGCTCATGGATGCCTCACCTGGAAATGTGCTCCTCCTCATTTTCATTCTTGTTATGATTTTCCTTTCTTTCTACCTTCTCGTGCTTGCCTTTAACTAAACCTTGTATTACTAACCCTGATCCTCATTTGGATACAGGTCTCACATTCCCATTGGGAGATTGTACAAATCGTATGACTTCTTATCCACAAATTCTCATTGGCCTTTTAGATCATATGACTTTATCTCCTCATTTCTGGTTGGTTCTATCCAGTCATACAATTTTGTTATTTCCTCTTTTGTCTTGGTCCGTGTGACAGATCTCTCATATATAAACCTGTTGAATACTGTTTGTAGTCCTTATGCTAGTTCTCTCGTACAACTAGCCTCTATCCTGTACTCTGTCACTTGTCCTCAATCCATACTTGCATATTGAGACCTCGCTGTGTCCTAAGTAACTCCTGGTTACTTAGTCTAAAGACTTCCTTGGTTGACCTACAAAGTAGGTGACACTTTTACTGAAGCGCTGCCTTCAGAAGTAACTCAGCTTGTTGAAGGATATATCCTTGATGCCACCTTGCTCCTTGCTATCACCTCTTGAACTATTGAAGATCACCTCTTCAACACCATTCTTGTAGTCAACATCACTTCTCTCAACAATGACTTTACAGAGGACATGGTTCTTATCGGTGAAGCCTATGTCCTCTTAGCTTTTAGAGGTTAGTATACACCTCATGGCGTAACAATAGAACTAGCATCTCCATGGAGCGACTTTCATGTGCATCACCACCATTTCCCAAACACCTTGTCTCCCTGGCTCCTTGTAGGGCTTAGGTTCTTGCAACCAACCACCGGTCACTGTACTGGAAGAATCCTCTGACTCTTCCCATCACTCTGAGGAAGAAGACCCTAATGTTATAGTCCCCACTGCGGAAGAACAAGCAGAAGTAACTAGTCTCGCCCTCGACCTCTCCCAGACCATCACATTACCCTCTGCCTCATCCTCTTTAACCCCCATTACCCTCCTCCCTCTCCATCCTTCCATACCTGGTCCAGCTTTGATTAGCCATTGAAGATATGTATCCTCTTTATTTCCGAATCCTCCTAGTCCTCCTCCTATCCCTCCCCTGACTTCTACCATGGCTATCCCAACCAAGCCAACTGAGCTTCATCTCGGAGCCCCAGAACCTTTCGACGGAGACTACACTCAAGCCATACCATGGCTAAACTCTGTACAATTCTACTTGGCCATAAACATCCAAGTATATGACACTGATGCAAAGAAAGTGGCCTTCACCCTTTCACACATGACCAAAGGATCTGCCCTCACCTGGACATCCACCTTTCGGGCAAAAGCCATTATGGGGACCGTTATTTCCATAGAGACTTGGATGGGATTTGAAACTGCCTTTAAAGAGGCTTTTAAACATCATGACACCCAAGGGAATGCCATCTCCTGGCTAGCCACCACCTGGATGAATCCCACTGGCAAAAAAGGGGTATACTCCCCCACTCTGACTGATTACATTGCCCAATTTCAGAACAATGTTGCCCTTGCCCAAGTAGAAGACGACATGGTTCTAATCGGATACTTTGCCACTGGAATTCCCCCACCACTTATGAGGCGAGTCTATACCATGAAGAAAACCCCAGAGAAAATTGAGGAATGGTATGAGAAAGTCACCCATTTCCAAACACAGTTCAAATGAAGTGACGAGATCACCTTCTGTCATCTGAAACCCACCTTCACCTCCTATAAACCAACCCCTCAATCTACTCCTTCCCATGACCCTAACACTATGAACGTAGATGCCATCAAAGTCACTTGGCTTACTCCAGAAGAGAAGGCTCACTGCATTAAAGAAAATCTATGCTTTCAATGTAGACAATTGGGACATGGCAGCCGCAACTGCCCATACTTCAAAGACAACAAACCAATGTCCCGACCTCCTATTTCCCATATAAGAAAAGTTGAATAAAGTTGAAGAAGCAGACGATGAAGAAACCATATGAAGAGTCTGGTTTACGTTCCATGAGGATTTTTAAATCAAGATACCATCAGCAAAATCAGAACTAACTGTCCAGTACTGGACAGCACTGGACAGTACCATAGTGCCCATAGTGAGGGCCCATATGGATAGTACTATGACAGTATCTCATAGTGTTTTCATTGTTCATAGTGTTTTCATAGTGTTTGACAGCACTCTCCCAGTAAATTCATAGTGTCCATAGTATTATTACATTAGTACAAAAGTGTACTAAAAAGTGTAGGATTAGAATTAGCCTTTTGGTTAGTACACTACTATTCCTAATCCTTATTCTAATCCTACACTTTTAGTACACTCCTAAACCTAATCCTACATTTATTAACATGCTTTTACTACACTTTTGATACACTCTAATGCTAATGCTAATTCTACATTGATTAGTATGCTTTGAGTACACTTTTAGTACACTCTGGAGTGGCCAAATGGAAATTATAAATATGTCAAGTGGCAAGGATTGGACTCAGGACTTGCCAAAGATGGCAACTGTCCAACACACTAACCATTACACTATGGGACCTCTCATAGTATATAGCATTTGATATATATGGCTACATCTCTGACCTTGAGTGTACTACACTTCAAGTCCGCTTTTACTACACTTTTACTACACTTTTTGCTACACTTTTGCTACACTTCCACTACACTTTTAGCCTGCTTTTACTACACTTTTACTACACTTTTACTACACTTTTTGCTACACTTTTGACTACACTTTTAACCACACTTTTTACTACAGGATTAGTAAGGATTAGGATTAGGATTAGGATTAGCATCAGCATGAAGATTAAGATGAGGATAAGGATAAGGATCAGTGAGGATTAGAATTAGGATTAGTGAGGATTAGGATTAGTGAGATTACTATGACACTATGACTACTATGTAACTACTATGAATACACTCTGACAGCATTAGTCCAGTCTATGAACACTATGACACTATGAGTACTATGAGTACTATGAGTCAACTATGAATTTGCTATGGAACACTATGCAACTATGAGCAACTATGGCAAAAACCAGGATTTGCAGATGACCCGTTCGATGCAGGTACCTAAGGAATCGAGTACCTGTCTTGTAAAAGTATTCACTGCCAAATCCATGAAGTTACCCATGCAGATACTTGTACCAGATTGAAATCTCAAAGCTATTGAAACACAAGCCCTCATTGACAGTGGGGCAGACATCTCCTGCATAGACTAGGGGTTTGTAAGAAAACACTGACTTCCCACCACACACCTCGACACCCCCCTTATTGTATGAAATGTAGACCAAACCAGGAATAAAGAAGGGGACATTAAATTTATCACCACCCTGTTTCTCGACATCAGAGGGATCACCCTCAAACACACCTTTTATGTCATGAATTGTGGATGAGAAAACATCATTCTCAGGGTGCCCTAGCTTAAAGAAGTTAACCCTTCCATTGACTGGGTAAGACAAACCCTAGTCGTTGCTGAGAACCAGGATCAATTCCGAGAACTATTTATCCTCCATAAACAAGACTACCACCAAAACAATGAATGCCTCTGACCCCCACTAAATCAAGTCTATGTACAACACACCAATACCCTCTATGACTACCTGGGCTATGATACCCCTGACAATTTTATTGTCAAAGCCATCACTGCACGAACTATAGGATGAATTGTTAGACATGGGTCATGCTTCCTTCCCACTGGAACCATAGCCAAACTCACCACAGCAACAGAACTCGCTGTGCTAGCTTACAAGAATACTCTGAAAGTGGAAATTCCAGAAAAGTTTAAAAAATTTGCCAAAGTATTCATGGAACCCACTGCAGGTGCCCTCCCTCCCTCACGACCCTATGACCATGAGATCAATATCAAGGAGTTGTTTGTCCCTAAAGTAGGGAAAGTTTACCTCCTAAATCCTGCAGAAAGGGAAGCGACCAATAAATTTGTCAATGAACAACTTGCCACTGGAAAGATCTGATCCTCGAACTCCCCACAAGCTGCCCCCTTCTTCTTTGTCAACAAAAAGGATGGCAAACTAAGACCCTGCCAGGACTATCAGTATCTAAATCAGCATATGGTCAGAGATGCATACCCCCTTCCCCTAATCTCTGACCTCATTGATAAACTCAAAGGGCAATGGATCTTTACTAAATTTGACGTCTGCTGGGGGTACAATAACATCTGAATCAAAAATGGACATCAGTGGAAAGGCACATTCATCACCCATAGAGGCCTCTTCAAACCTATGGTCATGTTCTTCGGGATGATGAACTCCCCCACCACTTTCCAGAGGTTTATGAATGACTTGTTCAGAGACATGACTGCTGAAGGATGGTTGGTCATTTACATGGATGATCTCCTCATTGCATTTAAAGACCAGAAAACCCACAATGAACAGATCAAAAGGGTACTCCAATGGATGAAGGAACTGGATCTCCATTTACAACTAGAGAAATGCACATTCGATGCTGAAGAAGTAGAATACCTCAGCATGATAATCAAGGAAGGAACAGTAGCAATGGACTCTGTGAAACTTGATGGTATCACCGAATGGCCGACACTGAAAACAGTAAAAGAAGTGTGATCCTTTTTGGGATTCACTAACTATTACTGCCATTTTATTGCAGATTATTCAAACATTGTACAACTGCTTCTTGACTTGACCAAAAAGAACATCACATTCCTCTGGTCAACAAAATGTCAAATAGCCTTCGGTGATCTTAAAATGGCATTCATGTCTAAACCTGTCCTTGCCATGCCCGATGAAAAGAAACCCTTCACAATCACAACTGATGCCTCCCTTGTTGCCTCTGGTACAATTCTCCTCCAGGCAGATGCAAACGGAGAATGGCATCCTTGTGTCTGTCTATCCCAATCTTTCAGGGATGTCAAAAGAAACTACGATATCTATAATCAAGAACTCCTCGCCATCATCTGGGCCCTCAAAATGTGGCATTACTATCTCCAAAGCTTGCCCACCCCAGTAACGGTCTTTATGCTTTGATTTAAAAATGACTCACATCACTGGAAAACTCCTCATTGGACTGGATGCCCTTTCCTGCCAACCCAACTTTTTTCCAAAAGAAGGAGCTCCTAATAATGTGAAAGTCACCCTACTTTCCCCCTCCCTATTTGTCCAGCTCATTGACACGTCACTGGCAAATGAAATCTCCACTGCATCAAAATCCAACCCTTTGGTACTACAAACCCTCCAATCTATCGACAACAATGTTCCCCTTGCCTTCCAACATTGGCTCTCTGATTGGCAGATGCAAGATGGAATCCTTACATACCAAGGGCGTATTTATGTACCACCCACCAATAACCTCTATCAAGACATCCTAAAAAGATGTCATGACCATGACACTGCTGGTCACCCCAGCTACCTAAAAATCCATCAATTAGTCGCTGCTGACTTTTGATGGCCCGGACTTGCACAGTTTGTGTGCAAATATGTCGAAGGTTGTGCCACGTGCCAGCAAAACAAAGTTAATACCCACCCCACTGTACCCCCGCTCACACCAATCAAATCCCACACCTTCAGGTCTTTTCAACAGATCTCCTGTGATCTTATCACTGACCTTCCCCCATCCAACAGCTTCGATTCCCTTTTGGTTGTGGTCGACCATGGGCTTACAAAGGGGGTAATTCTCTGCCCAACAAAGAAAACTGTCACCACTGAGGGAATCACAACCCTCTTTTACCATAAAGTATACCAACATTTTGGCCTCTACGACAAAATCATCTCAGACAGAGGACTACAATTTGCATTGGCCTTTGCCAAAGAGCTTGGGAAAGCCCTCAGATACACCCTCGCCTTATCAACCACATATCACCCACAGACTGACAGAGAGATGGAATGAGCAAACCAAGAAGTCAAGATGTATCTCCGAATCTTCTGTAAAGAAGACCCCAGATCTTGGGCTGACCATGTTTCCCAAGTGGAATTTACCACCCTCATTCTGTTATGGGGCAATCACCATTCTTTCTCATGATGGGCTATGAACCCTGCTCCCTCCCTGACGTCGTCCAACCTTCTCCACTCCTTGCTGTCAAAACCAGACTCAGAAAACTAAAGGAAAGCCGGGATGAAGCTCTCGCAGCACATGATCTCGCCAGACAAACTATGTCTAGTCAAGTATGAAGGAAATTCAAACCCTTTGAAGTTGGAGACAAAGTGTGGCTAGAAGCCTGCAATCTCCACTGAGATCTTATTACCCCAAAATTCACATCAAAACGAGAAGGACCGTTTGTTATCACAGACATCCTATCCCCCTTATCTTATAAACTCCACCTTCCCAAAACATGGTGAATTCATCCTGTGTTCCACACCTCCCTCTTATCACCCTATCATGAGAACACTGTCCACAGAAGGAACTTCCCGATGCCACCACCGGACCTTATAGAAGACAAGGAAGAATACAAAGTCAAACAGATCTTGCACCACAAGAAGTCCACAGCAGGATTCTTGTACCTGATCCATTGGAAAGGGTACACCACAGAGGAAGACTTGTGGGTCCCTGAGAAAAATCTCAAACATGCAAAAACAACCCTTGATGCCTATAAGAAGCTTCACCTCTGTCCCCCAAAAAACCAGACTTCATCTAAAACATGCCATCATCTTTACTATATCACCTATGATGTCCCTGTGCTCTAACATCCCTGATGTGTCCATTTCTATCTCTTCTCTGTCCTCTCTCAGTGTCACCACCATACCTAGCCCTGGGTCTCCCAAGCCTGACGCCATGTTCCCCGTCGCAGAATCTGGATGGCCATATCTACGTGTCTACCCTGAGCAAATCCCGACCCCATCCCCTGTAATGTCCGTTGATCTCCCCCTTATAGCCCATAGGCTTGTCCTTGAATACCCCTCCCAAGAGGAGATGACATGTTTCACAGACCGGATAAGAGATTCATGGCTTGTAGTGCCTATTGGCGCCCACCTCAACATTGACTCCCCATTATATGCCCTTTATAGGGCCTACCTCCAGATCACCTGCCTGGCATATCTTCCTGCTACCTTGGCCATAGAGGCACCTTCATCATGGACCATCCAGACAATATGGAACATCCACCAAGAAGCCTTGGTAAATATCATGCTAATAATGTACCAACTCAGCATGTTTGAGTTTCTGGAGGATTTAAATTGATACCTTTGGGAACTAGCAGACAATGCACACACCCCTAAACCCATCATCAGGGTAACAAACCCAACCCTGGCGAGAGGCATCTTGGCAGGTATATCCACCTCTAGTTCCCCCCTTGATGAAGAAACTATCTGGGTCCTGGAGCTGACAGAGTTGGAATTAAGAGACTGCCTTCACAAACAACTACAAGGAGTAGCTGCAGTAGATGGAGCAGCCCCGCTTCCCTGCTCCAACCCTAGATATTTGGAAACATGCTTTTAGTGCCACAGCCTTGGCCACATACAGGCACAATGTCCTTGCTACCAATGCCTGATCTGTCTCTGTTGGGGACCACTACATGCATAGAGGAACTGTCCACTTCGTAACTCCACTCTGCCCTAACAACATATGACAGCATCTTCATCATCTTCGTCCTCTGCCTCTAACCATCAGTGCCATCCCATTCCCATTGAGCCTTATTGAAGGCCACAATCTCCCCCTCCCTGACCTCAACAAAGGTGAAGACACAGAGTCCCTATACCAACAGAGGAAAGCTCTGTCGATGAAGATGACTATGATCCAGTCAGTGACGCCAACGACTGTGGATCCCCAGGTGCTGCATACAAAGAATTTTAGTAGGTTGTCTCAGTGATTCAACCCCTACAAAGGGGGTATTGTTATGATTTTCCTTTCTTTCTACCTTCTCATGCTTGTCTTCGACTAAACCTTGTATTACTAATCCTGATCCTTATTTGGATATGGGATCTCACATTTCCATTGGGAGATCATACAAATTGTATGACTTCTTATCCACAAATTCTCATTGGCCTTCCAGATCGTATGACTTTATCTCCTCATTTCTGATTGGTTCTATCCAGTTGTATGATTTTATTATTTCCTCATTTGTCTTGGTCCATGTGATGGATCTCTCATATATAAACCTGTTGAATACTGTTCGTAGTCCTTATGCTAGTTCTCTTATACAACTAGCCTCTACTCTGTACTCTGTCACTTGTCCTCAATCCATACTTGTGTATCAAGACCTCACTGTGTTCCAAGTAACTCCTGGTTATTAGTCTAAAGACTTTCTTGGTTGACCTATGAAGTAGGTGACACTTCTACTGAAGCACTGCCTTTAGAAGTAACTCAGCTTGTTGAAGGATATATTCTTGACGCCACCTTGCTCCTCGCTATTGCCTCTTGAACTATTGAAAATCACCTTTTCAACACCATCCTTGTAGTCAACATCACTTCTCTCAACAACAACTTTACAGAGGACATGGTCCTTATTGGTGAAGCCTATGTCCTCTTAGCTTTTAAAGGTTAGTACACACCTCATGGTGTAACAATTCTTACTTAGCTCACACTGTTCTTTCCCTTCTCACCTCTCCCAGTCATACCCCTCCTTCATTCCATCCCTCATTTTGTACCTGCATGGCAGACCCCAACCTTGAAGACATGCTCAATTACAGAGGTGAAGAATTTGCTGTCATTCATGAAGGTCTCTGCATTGGCTACAACAAGAATGATGACCAAGTCATCAAGCATCTGATTGCAGCATGGCAGGCTGAAAGGAACACCAGAATTACAGCATGGAATGCCCACATCAGCAAACTAACCCTCAACTGGCCAGAGCTGGACTGGACTGGACAGAGTCCCAGCTCTCCCAGCTCTTCCAACAAGGTACCTAACTGGCCAGCCCCATCCCAGACTGTCCCAGATTATCCCAGACTGTCCCAGCACTTATCAAAGTAAGGTAAAAGTATAGAATTAAATTACACTAATCCTAATTCTACATTTATTAGTATGCTTTTAGAACATCACTAATCCTTCTAACTCTAATTCTACTTCTACACTTATTAGAATACTCTTAGTACACTTGGGACCCAACCACAACACTAACTATGTGGCCTTGTGCTTAAACCTTATCATTGGACAACATATAATACTTTTAAAGTCCTATGATCATACATGTTACTATTGATTAGAAGTTGTATTTATCATACTTTAAAATTGACAAGTCCCACTAGTAGTGCTAAGTATTTGTACTGCACTTTTTTGATACACTTTTGGTACACTTTTGTGTGCTTTTTTGGGATTAGAATTAGAATTAGGATTAGGATTAGGATTAGGATTAGGATTAGGATAGGGATAAGAGTTAGAATTGGAATTAAAACTTTGCTACATGAATTTATTATAACTGTGACAGTCTGGGACAGTCTGTCAAAGCCTGTCAAATCCTGTCAAATCTGAAACATGTCATTAATTTTAAAATCAAAACTACTGTCAATAATTAGTTTGCCAAGATGATTATGTAATGATGATATAATCATTATATAATCATATTCTAGTCATATGACATTTTTGATCATGATTAGTCATCACTGTGATAGTCTGTGCCATCTTTGATAAAGCTGTTATAGTCTGGAGCAACTGTGAACTCTGGAGTCAAAACTATAGGTGAGGGTTAGTTTGCTGATGTAGAAGGATGAGGATGCCAGAGCAGCTGAGAAGGCAGCTGAGGAGTGCTGATTCCAGCAGAAGGAGGAAGAATAAGCAGCTGTGAAGAAAGTTGAGCATGCATGCACTGAGAACGAAAAGAAAAAACCCAGAATGAATTCTTTTATGCCTGGCTCATCAGTCCCTAATGTCCTCTTGCTTCCTTCCTTGTAGTATGCTCTTTAAAAGCTTGGTTCCTTTGACTATGTAGAGCTATGGTACTTTTCCCTTGCCAGGTGTTAGAATGCCATGAAATACAACAACAAATTCCAAGCTGATGACACCTTTGGTATCTCCAAAGTTGATAACCACCTCACCATCTGTTCCATTGCTTCAGTGTGTGCCTCCAGAAATGCCCTTCCCAACCACAAACTTTCCCTTTCGGATTTCCTGCAAGCCAAAAACTGTTTCCTAGAACATGCCAAAAAAGCAGACTGGCTGGCCAACAACCTGGATGCCCTTGTGAAATTCCTCTGGTTCCTTGAAATCCACCCTCTTTTGCAGCTTCCCCTCAGTGAGAAGACCATCACCATGTATGCCACCCATGTTTGCCAGAACTGGCATCGTGAACTCAAAGCCAAACAAGGTTATGACTTATCCAGCCTAAACAACAGACTCATAAGCTCTATTACTGATGAGATCAGGCTATTGGATGAACAATGAGTTAAGTCCCAGATGTGCCCATCCCTTTCCCCCCTCTCCTTTTGTCCATGCTCACCAGTTCTCTTCTTCTTCCCCATGTGCCCACTCTGGCATCATAACATTGCGATCATCACCACCTCCCCTCCACTCACTCTGCCTGTGCACCTGCATTCAACATGCAATTGTGCCCAGCCCCCCCCTCTTTGTGCAACTGTGACAACCCTGCACATTCATACCCCTCCCCCCCATACCTGCCACTGGTCTGTTGCCATAATGCTGCACCGTGCCCACTCCAATCCTCAGATGCTCAAGTTCCTCCATAGAGGCAAGCCCTCCTGCAGTTAATCCCATGCCAATGACAACAATCACCACTTTCATGATGATCACTCATACCAGAGATGCAGCCACAATCCATGCTTCCTCTTTCTGGCACCACCTCACCACTGAAATCACAGGGACTGCTCTTTCAATGCATGCCAGGGCTGTCAACCATCCACATCACCCCCCTCCCATTCTCCCTCCCCCAGATCCAAAGCATGCAATGTGAAGGGTAAGGGTAATAGATCAGCATGCCCAAAATGCCTTGGTAGATTTCCACATGCATCAGAAAATCTCTGATTTAGGCACAGGTTTCCACAGGCTTAGGTCCAGAAATCCATGGCCACAGTCCACTATGTACTCTTGTTTGGTTTGTGAATACCAGCTTTGGCTTGGGCAAGGGGTAAATTGGAGACCAAAATTTCAGAAACCTTCTTTCTGTACATACCATGCTGGTCATACAACCCCAAATCCAACTTACACCAGATCCCTCTCCACGATGAGGTCTCATCCACAACCAACTTCTAACACTTGTTCATTACCTTGAAATACTCCAATCTAGTCTCATGAAAGGACTCACTAGCAGACAAGACACATAGAATGAAGGGCCCTGCAGATGGACTGATCCTGATGTTCGACTCATGATGGACTATCTCCTTGAACATCGCTCTGAATGGGGCAATGGTGCTTTCAAAAAGACCACCTTGAAGAACTGTGCTGAATATGTCAATACTCATGGTGATTGCCAAGGAAAGCCAAAGGATGTTGATAGCACCAGAGGAAAATTCAAATCTGTGAGTTGCAAGTGGCCTTTTTCCTTTCTGATCTGTAGCCAATCATGCATATGATAGCTGAAGGAATGCTATACAATGATCAAGGCATGGACCTGCAAGTCAGGAGTCCACTGGGACAATGTCAATGAAGCCAACATACTGGATGATGAGTCGGCCAAGGTGTTTGATGCATTTGTGAGTGAAAAGGTAAGATGAATTCAGTAGTACATTCTATTTGATTGATAGCTAACTCATCATAGGGCCACAGCAAGATGAGGGTGTTCCACAACAAAGGTTGGGAGTATTTCAATGCCATGAAGCAGATCTTTCCTAAGGGAGTATTGACAGGGAATGTATCCTGACATGGAAGCAGCGGGAAGCTGGGGTCCCAGCCCTCTTCACCATTGGCTTCTGTGCCCAGCACTATGAGTGGCGCTGCCACTGATAGCCTGAGTACTCCCGGTAGCAACCTCCTTCCTCACCATAACCATGTTCCTCCTTCAACCACATCTACCCCATCTGTTACCACTGGCTCTGCTCTGCATGTGCTGAGCCTGAGCAAGAAACGGCCATACTCAAATGTCTTTCAGCCAGCAGGAGAAGGCACCACTGCCTCCCCCACTTCTTCTCCTTTGTTTTCAGCCCCTCCCCATCCAGCAAGTATGGTGTCTTTCATTCCTGCTAGCAGGGCTAGCAAGTGCAGCCAAAAATCAGCCATCACAGAGGCTCGAGAGGAGGATCAATGCAGCCAGTTGACCTTGATCAACTCAGTGCAGAACTCCATCAGTGGCTTGCACGACACCCTCTCCACCACCTTCTGAGATGAATTGACCATTGTACATGATGCCATGCAGGCCCTGTATCTTATCCCCAGCTTCGCAAATGACCATGAGAAGCTATTGGCCCTTGGGGATTTTTTTTCCGACAAGGCAAACATCCACAAAGCCTCTGTTTTTCTCTCCTTCCAGGACAACAATTGGGCTGGATATGCTGAATGCTTGTATGTACAACACTGTATGCCATGTGCCACCCAGGGTACCTTTGGCCCCTCCACTAGTACCAGTACTGATGTTTGATCTGGTGCCATTTTTTTGGATCATTTAGCTTTGATGTGTACAGACATTTATGTAGTATGGATAGGTGTCTACATATATGTGAATCTACTCATTGTCGTGTGCACTATTGTCATCTGAGTCTGAGTCACCAACATCTGATCAAAGAAGCTGTTGTTGTCTCTGCAAGTCCAAGTAATCAGTCCATATGACATCTGCAATATGATCATGCATCTCATGAATTCCATCAATCCTATCTCCCTCTGCTGCATTCCTGGCAGCCTAAGCCCTGTGGTTGTTGTCATCGTGGTCCTCCTTGTCTGTAATATCTGATTCATCTCCATCATTGTCTGATAAATCATGAGTCCAAATGAAGTTGTGGAGCACGCACAAAGCAGCTGGTATCTTTGATTGGACTTTAAGTGAGAATTCCAGTGGAAGCAAAAGAATTCAAAGTGGTGCTTGAGAATTCCCAAAATGTGTTCTACTGTATTGTGAGCAGATGTGTGATGTAGATTGAACAGCTCCTCTTTGGTTTGAGGGCTATAAGACAAACAGTTGTCAGTTACTAGTATTGGCAACCACATATAAGTAAATGTGATGAAGGACTGGCATACTGGACAGTGGCTCATCCCCACTCTGCAAGATGGTATCATATGCCTTGATATGGAACGAGCAGTTGCATGCTTTGTACATAATCAGCATCAGCAAGTAGATATTTGCCAGGAGGGATCCAGAGATCAGTAGTAGCTGCGTCATTGTATACTCATGCATCCGAGGCTGATCCTTCCCACCCTGTAAGCGTGTAAATGAACTTGAGATTGAAATTGGTTACAAATAGTGCGTTTTGTGAGAGGAAACCTTTTTGGTTGCAATATGCTGAGCAAAGATGGTCGGGGGAGCAGCAGGGATATGGGAGCTGTCGATTGCACTAATTGCACTGTGGAAATAGGGATAGAATTTCAGATTGTGTTGTAACTTTGTAGGGACAGTGTTTCCGACTGGGAAATGGATATATGTGGTATAGAAAGGTGGGGACGAAAGGATATCTAGTGTATTCTTGAAATATCTACTAAACAGATCAGAATTTCGATCAAAATAGATACAATGGGATGATCACTGTGAAATTGTGCTGTTGGAGCACTGGAAGTGTTCACCAACATGGCACACTGTCAGACCCGTCATACAAGTATACAAAAAAATGGCAACCTGTTCTTCCAGTGTGACTCACCTTGAATCAATGTGTAGGAGGAGCTGTAAAAAAACCTCTTTTTGAACACCAAGTTCACAACAGATACAATCAGAATGGCCCATGATTAGTTCAAGAACCCATTGATGGCCAGATAGGATGGAGGTGTGATATGGGATCAGCTGTCATCTTTCTGGTTGCAGATTGAGAGTAAGAAGCCTAACAAGTGAGGCAAGGAGGATTTCCATAAGTCCCAGGATACATTCAATCACCTGGCGATGAACTGCAGAAGGTGGTTGGGGCATACTGGTGATGATAATGTTGGAAGCATCCCTACTACCTACTCATTTTCAACCTCCGATTCACCAGCATGCCCAAGCCAAAGCTGGCACTTACAAACCAAACAAGAGTACATAGTGGACTGCAGTCATGGATTTCATTCCATTCTGGGCCTTACAGAAAATTACAGCACATTATAGCATGACAACTCCACAGTGTCACAGGCACCCAGCATCTACAGTATGTCACACTGGCACACTGACACTATCTGACAGTTGTCACATGACTTCACAGGCTGTGCAGTAACACAGCCTGACCACACTACAAAAATATCTCATTTTAGCTTGATATTGATAGTAATTAGTTATATACTACAATAATGTAAATTTCATAGTTATATTGTATAGAATACATATTTTGAACTGCTACTCTAAGTTCTAATGAAATCTAACCTTGCATTTCCTAGTTCCCATGAACTTCATGATTTTTTCTGCAAGCAAACATGTCACATGACCATAGTTGGAAACACTATACACTTGCCATACTTGCCTGACCATCCCTTCCACCTGCCTGCATCATCATCCTGCCTACCCGCAGCACCATGCCTACACCACAATGACCACAATGACAATGATGACAATGAATCCCATACCACCCTCCTCAAGTGCCTCCCTTAACCCCACCTGTGCCATGACAATGACAACACTGTGAATGGTGTGACATCCCCATACTGCCACCCTGCCCTTCTCAAGCACAACCTGCAGCCCCATGTGAGATGATGATGATGATGCCGATGCCACCACATACACGATGGCAATGACAACACCATCAATGACAGTTGGTGCCAGTGCCTTACACCACCCTATCTGACCCTCCTTGAGCATTTCCTGTAGTGCCCATGTTGCTGCCCTGCCCAACCCATCCCACCATCCTTGAGCACTCCCACAACCCCACCTGCACCATGATGACAATGATGCCACCCCCCCTGATCTATGCAACAATGAATCTCCTTGCCACCACCCTGTCCAAACCCTGTCCTGCCCTACTTGAGCATGCCTGCAACCTTATGCCAAATAATAACAACATTAGCAACAATTTGGTGACATGATGAGGATGGTGCCTCACCCCACCTTGTCTTTACCCCGCCTCATCACACAACAGTGACATGACAATGACACCTCACCCACACCTCATCATCACCCACCTTGTCCCTCCACACATGCAACAACAGCACAATGGTGATGACATGATCATGATGATGTGATGATGACAGTGCCTTGCCTAGTGTTGTCGTGGCTTGGCTAACCATGGACTGGCCTCAGTTGCAATCAGCTTTTCCTGTGACTCAGTCACTTATGGAACCTGACCATGATTCAATGATTTGGTTCAGTCTGGTTACCTACAATAGCTGGCTTGCAACTGATGTGGACAATGGATGTGTGAAAATTGAGACAAGCATGTAGTGTGGTACAAGGGGTACAACAAAATGACAGTATAGTAGTTACTACAGCTAAGATAGCACCATTTCTAGCCAACAGGTATCACTGGTGTATGAAGATGAGCTGAGTGGCCTGATCAATGAATGGTTATTGATTACAAGCCATGATTTGGCCCACCAAAGAGTTTACTTATGTTCATTGAGGTGTCAAGGACAATTCTTTGTGTGGCATTTGAGCCACTCAATAAGACCATTTGTGACTCTGTGAAGTTGTGACTTTTAATGGCACATGTGCTACTTGCACAGTCTTCAGGAGAGGAGACAGAACTGGTGATGATGGTGAATGAGGGGGTGGAGATGGGGAGGGAACTGGATCAACCAGCGATGATGAAGAATGAGGGGGTAGAGATGGCTTAGGCAAGATGCTTGTTGAATGATTCATCTGTGTACAGAGGTTGAGTTCATGTGCAATTTCTGACAAATCTGATATGGCCAGTTGAGTGCAAAGAACTAGGAATAATGATCACATGTAATCATAGTCAGGCTTCTCAGAAAAGGAGAGTGTTTGTGAATAGGTAAGAAGAGTCATGAACTCTCAAGGCAATCCACTGCACAACTGCTTGACTGGAATGTTCTTCTTGAGTTTGAGTATTGACAATGGCTTTGAGTTGTCATGACTGCTAATTAACCATGGCAGTAAGCCATGCAACAAATAAATGAGCAGGTATGCCAGGGATTTGATGTCATTACAATGTCCTAGCTGTGCTCCCAGATGGCTATTGATTGAGGCAAAGGTGGGGGTACCAGTGAGGTGGTGGGCATGGACAAATGAAACATGACTCCTAGTTGTAGGATCATGGAAACACTGAGCAATGCTGAAATCAACAATGAAGATCATATGAGCCTTGTCACAGAGGCCAACCAGGACATTTTGTGGCTTGATATTGGCATGAATATAACTGTGGGTATGTATATGCCAAAGGTGAGAAATCTATAGAAAATTTTACCAAGAAGTTTGAGTCAGCCAATCAGAAACTTACCAGTTGATCTGCAATATGAATGACTGTATGAATATGGAACCTTTTGTGTTTATTTAGAAGCTCATGCCAAGGAGATCAAGGACTAGTGCATCATAGTTGGCCTCTTTTCCAAACCAGTGAATATGGGGGATTCCATTACTACTGCTGAGGAGCTTGAGGACCTCATATTTGTGTTGAATGGAAGAGTTTCCATTAACACAGAGTTTGAGCTTGATTGTGCATGATTTGTTAGTGAATATATTCTCTGCTCTGTACATGTTTCCTGCAAGTTTGCACCATTTAAATTTCATGCTTGCTCCCTTGGGGTAGTGAAAAGATTGTACCATATGCATCTGAGCCAAGTGGTTCCTTTACTCTGAATTAACCATCAATGCAGATTGGAACAAGAGTTGCCAGATTAGGTTCATTGGGAATCATTGGATGGGCAGTTGAGGTGGTGGTGCAAGACTTGCAGGTCAAATGGTAGGAATTGTTCGAACTTGAAATCATTTTGGATAGCAGCTTCAGTGATTCATCAGATAATCAGAGATGGGATTCATGGGAATGATGGGTAGTGTTGACACCTGTTTCTACTAGCTGTGAGTCTATAACCTGCCATGAGTGACCAGGTCACCTGTTCACCATTTTTGACACCCTAGGGGTCACCTGCAGACTCTGCCTTTGTATCAGCCAATCAACAATAGAATCAGCAGTTGGCATTTGAGCCTCCAAATTCCAATTCCCTGCATGCTTTAAGTATCCACCATCGAATCTGTTCAGGCCACCTAACTCCACTCCTTTTAGTCACCTTGATGTCAGTGTCGAGTGCTGTTTCTGACCACAGGTCCCACACAAATTCCATTTTCACTTACTATCCTCCTAGTCTGCAGGGCCAGATCTGTTGTTTAGCCTCTACACATTCCACTGATCAGTCACTGAGTCATCTAGGATCTAGGGTTTCCTGGTCATTGCCTTGTTGCCCTTGCCACCTCCTCTTAAGCTCAAGTTAGTGAATGATAAGATAGTGATCAATTTCACCCAATAGGGCAAGCAGTCGGGAAAGAAAGCTCAAGTTCCTGGATGATGTGGGGATGATATGGGTTGTGTACTGAGAATCACCACCCCCATTGCTGCACAACTTTCATAGCAATCTCAGCTTGGGATGGTGATGAAAGACATAGGCCGGGATGCCATAATCTCATAGACAACCAATGATGTTGTTTTATGAGCTTCTGAAATAGTTGATCTGAGAAAATTCCCTTGTTGTGAAACTATTCTATCTTGCTTTCAATCCTGATCAAATTTGAGCAGTGCCCCCAGACAAGCAGGTTATGAAGGTAATCAATGCCCTTGAAATGAATTCACACAAGGAATTCCTGGTGAGCCAATGAATTTACTGACAGCAATGGTTTACTAATTCATTTTGCCATGCTACCAGGAATTTTCTGGCATCTCTCAGAATGATTATGTGACCCTGGCCTTTGAGATTGAGCAATGATCACTCAAGTTGATGAGAACCCCAAAGTAGGTTGTCTCAGTTCAGATTCTTTATTTATAGTACTAATTATATCATAGGTTGACATATTTAGCAGACCAGAAGGTGTAGAATACTCAGTAAGTCACTATATTGGTAGTAAGTGTACTGTACCTGTAGAATACTCAGTAAGTCACTAAGTAAGCTAAGGTAACTACTGTGCGATGTAAGGTATAGCTTATGTAAGCCTAAATACTATATTCAGAATAAATTCCAACAGAAGGTTCTTATCATCCAATGTCCAAGTACCATCTATAAGGCACTGGTAACTGAGTTCTTTGTGGTAGTCATCCAATTTCAGAAAATCGAGTACCCCTGATCACTCATCCATGTTCATGTTGCTGCCAACACTAACCTTGAAGGGGAGTCAATTTCTGCTATCCCTGATCTCACTTTGGTCTTCTCCACCTTGATGAACCTGAAACTCCATCAAACTTCATTTATTCTCAAAACTGCTTTTGCCCAGTCTACCACCAGCATGTTCAAGAAGGTCAAAGGACTGATTGTGGCTCATCCTGAGGTTCTTATGGTGGTTTTCATCCTCATTGACAAGACACATCCCTATCACTCTTCCATAGAAGCTATTCCCATATGGGAGAGGTTCAAACAGAATTCTCAACCTCTTGACTTGAAGGATTTTGTTGTGATGGCTGGTCCTTAGCCTGAACAGCCAGCCATCACAGAAGCCTTCATGACTTCTGTTGTTGTTGCTGGACATATCTGGAGTTGTATCAACTGTGTCAATTACTATGTTTGGCTGAAGAAAATTGTCAGTAATGAAGTATCTGATGACAGCAGCATTATGATTGATCCTAAGGACATTGAACAAACTGATTGTAGTGCTCATGACATATGTTTGTTTCCAAACAACATTGCTACCCTTTGTCTAACAAGTAGCAGGTACTCCCAGGCAATGGGGCAGATATGGAACACATTAAAATGGTGTTGAACAGGGGGCTCAACCTGATCCAAACTTCCATGAATGACTTTTGTATAACACCTGAAACTACATGTTAAACTACACGGACAACCAGCACGAACCCACTTCAACCACAGAACAGAAATAATCCCATGAAGCAGGGAGGGTGATCAGTCAATCAAGACTGGTGGTGTGTCCTTCCATACTACTACAGACTGTGCTGCACTTCTTGACACAAGCACTGTGACTACTTATGATTGTTACATGTGATGGTACAAAGACTCCTTCAGAGGCAAGAAGTGCTCCCATTCTGGTGGCTCCCTCCTTGCTTCAGAACTGTCTATTGAGGCCAGCAACTCTGACAACAAGTGCTTTGCCAACAGACAGAAATGTGAAGATTGAAAGTTGAGACCTTGAGCTGGTGAGCCCACAAGGGGCTATCACAGTGGTTCATTCTTTCTCAGCACCTGATATTATGTACATCTCCATTTGCATCATTGTCTATCTATGCCAGCTGTGGCCTTTCTTTTTTATGTATTTTCCATGTAATAAGAATACCATTTGTCACAATTCAACACTAGCTGCCAGCCAATGCCTCAACCATCAAGCCTCAAGGTTTCACTACTAAGACTTGACTGAGATTGTCTGGTCATGATGTGATCTGGTGATACTTGACAATGAAATTGGTATAAAAGTGAGCAGTTGAAATGACCAGACTCACTGAAGAGCTGATAGTCTTAGATGAGGACAAGCAGGGCGAGGAATCAGTGGACAGTGGAGAATGGGAAATCTCCAAGTGAACAAGACTGGGGATGCCAGTTGTTCACCTGGGCCTTTATATACTATTCTAAGGTTTGTACATGTGTATGGTAGATCTAAGATATCCTGTGTCTTATCTACCATGAGGAATACATGTGTGCATAGCCCAGATAACTGGATCATACCCTAGAGGCTGAAGGGGAGTCATGGTGAATCATAATGTACATGAGGAGTGCATGAGGATGAATATGAGGATGAGATAGAGGCATGAGGCAGAGATAGTGTACAGAGATGAAATACATGAGATATCCATGAGGCTGATAAGCATATGACTAGCTATGACTCATTCCTAAGTGATCTGACTAGTTGTGACTCATTCTGAGTCGCTTTGACTAGGGTTAATTAGTGATGACCTAGTGTCAGTCATGCTAACTAGGGTTTGAATCCTAATGAATCCTAATGCTAGTTATGCTAATTGGTGTCAGTCACACCAATTAGGATTTAGTTACTAATGTCAGTCATGCTACTTATTATGAAGTAAAGTGTTAGAAATGTGTACAAAATGTGTAGTGACTACTAAGGGTTAGAAGGAAACATGACAGCAGCCATAAGTTGATTCTGAGGGTGATAATGCAAATGGCTCCTTGTTATTGAACAGAGTCAATGCAAGGAGCTCCCCAGCCTCCTATTGACCCTTCAGTTATTCCAGTTCCTTCTGGCCTTCCTCCTGTTCAAGAAGGGCTTGTGCACAGTGTTCATGTTCACCATCCCCCTCAACAGTATGTTCACCATCCCTTTTAACAGTATGTTCAAGAGAACGATGAAGATGCTGAGGCTGCTCAGCTCACACAGTGAGTCACAAGTTCTTGAAGCTGTTCAGGGACCTCAACACACCAACCCTAGCATGCACAACAGCCCCAACCATCCACTAGCAGATGGTTGTGGTGCTCACCAACCTACCCCCAGCCATATCAGAGCTGTAGCCTGGCACCAAAACCTGCCCCCTTCTGACCCATCAGCCCCTCTCATTTACCAGAAACAGGAGTTCATTGATATAGATGCTGCATTGGCTGAGGACCCTGATGACAATGATGATGATGATGATCCTGTGGAATCACCAATTCCTTGGGCCAGAGCACCTCATGATACCACTCAGAATACACTACACATGACAAACTCCATTAATGATTCTACTGGCCCACTGGAGTCAGCCTAATTGGCTGGATAAGCACCTGATATTCACCATTTCTTCAAGAAATGTGCAAAAGAGTCAACAACATGTCCACCATGCAAGTAAGTGATTACATGTTAGTATGTTGCCACCTCAAACTAATGGTCTTGTAGGAATTTGAAGGACAAAGATCCTGAAAACTTCCCCACTGACTGCAAATTTATTTACAGTGCCAACATGGGCAATTCTGGGCTTCACTTACATGTAGAGAAGTTTCACATCCTCAAATATCTAGAGTAAGGTGAAAAGCACAACTGGCCCATCTTTCTCAAAAGTGTTAATCTTGCATTTGATATGGGCTATACTTTCAGAACACTATGTGAAACTCTTGAGAAGCCAGGCATTTCAATTCACAAATTACCACCCTCTTCTGAGCCTGCATCAGGTGACTTCCAGCCACAGCTCCTGGGTGTGAAGCCATCCCACCATGACAGATTACTGAAGTTTTCGACAGCAGTGCTGCAATGCTTTCTTGTCAACTTCATTGTTGCTGATGACCAAGTCTATTATTTCTATCAATAGTCAGCAGTGTTCTGACATTCCTTGCAGTCAATAAACATCATTGAATGTCTGGAATTCAGAAGATTTCTACTCCTACTTTGTCCAGCCCTTTGAGATGTCAATATTCCAAGATGAACCAAAACATGGGAGATTATCCTTCAGGCATGGAGAGAGTATTTTCAGGCATTGAGAGAGGACCTTCAGGTGAGTATTCAAGAAACAATCTGAATACTGGGAACTTACCAAGTGTGCCATTGTACATGTACTCTAGAATGTGCTGAGTCATGTACATATTCTATGACCAAGCCCTTCTGGCTATAGATAGCCAATACCATATGCTATCATCCCTCCAAGTTTCATTTGATCACCATAATCTGTTCCTGAGATATTCACAAATCTCTGAGAACCACTCCAGAATGACCATTAGTATTATGATTGCTAATTAGACTAGCAAATTTTATGTAGTAGGCACAGATCACATGCTCTCAGGTCAGCTGACTGTATAGCCACTAAAGCACATAACCCTTGCCTTACTTAGAGTGCTGACATAATTGCCACTCAGATACAGCATTGGACAAATA
>JBBPOB010000195.1:0-23974 GCA_038091275.1 Tylopilus subfusipes
CATCATCCAAGAGACCAACCAAGCATATCTGAGTGGCTGATGGTCAGTGCGGAGTGGTTCAACAGAAATTCATACACGTACGGATAGTCCCACTGCCGATTTGGCCGGTCCAGGGAAATCTGGCCACGGGACTCCTCCGTACCAGACACGAGTCCACCGAGAACTTCAAACTTCTTCAATGATTGTGACCTAAGTCAAGTTTAGCACAGAGAAACATCGAAGACCTTGGACACGTACACCAGCTTCCAGCACTGCTCTTCGCTTGCGCAACCTGCCCAAAGTACCCAAAAGCTTGTGACACTTTCGTACGGACTCTGTTTCTCTTCGACAGTATCATAGTCGAAGTAAAGGTTCTTGCTCTCGTTCCAAAGATACTTGTCGATCATCTCTCTCCTGAAGTCGGCTCTCTGGAACCACTCCTCGCTAGTCTGAAGTCTCGACACCGAACGCTCGCGACGAGGGTTGGCATACGCCTCAACCGATGGAGGGAACGGCGCAAGAGGGAAGTCCTCCTCAAGTTCCAGCTCGTCATCGAACACCTCCCGGATCGCAGTCCCAATGTCGACTTCGTACTTGTATAGGAGCGCTTGGAGGTCGATAGTACCAAGGTTGGCGCAACGCTTCTCGAACCTGTAAGTCGTATCATGTCCAGACTCCCGAACAGCACGGTCATGCAGGAAGTATTCATCGAGCGCAGGTTCCTTGAGAACACCGTCATTGTACTTTTGGTTAAACTCCGAAACCGAAATGCCGTGCTTTGCAGCATACGGCTCGAGGATGTGGGTAAAGTGGCTAGCTTCAGTCTCGGGGGGAATCCCGACACCGTCGGGACGGTATCGCGAGAGACCCGTCTTGGGGTCCATCCGGGGTTCAGCGACCCAGATAGTGTGGTATTCCTTGATCGCCGCTTGTATGGCACGTCTGAGCCACTGGCGGTTAGCCTTCATGTCAGAACGGTCCAGCTGGTTATAGATTTGCAACGCCATATCGGTCAGGAAAGGAGGCTGTGTCCGGCACAAGTAGTAGCTCCGAGATCCATTCAAAATCTTGCCGTAATGCTTGATCTCGAAGATGAAGTGGTCAACCAAGCCCTTTGCCATTGCGACCTGGCCATCGACAAGGAGTCCTAGCGTAATGAAGTAGGAATCCCAGTTGTAGAGCTGAGAAGAAAAAGAAAGTTAGAGAAGAAAAGGAAACATGACAAGACAAGACAAACCTCGTTGAAGCGACCACCGGGAACAATGAAAGGGATCCCCTTGAGTGTGCGGCCACCCTTGCCGTCATCGACTTCGTTCATGGCTAAAGCGAGAAGGCCGGGTTTGGAGTTGAGACTCTTCACGAAGTAGGGGTCATCAGGCTTGGGTGGAAGGACCACGACATCAAGGTTCATGTGAGGCTTCTCGCGCGCCACCTTCCGGTAATACTCTGCCATTGCTGGTTCGCCGTGGGGGACATAGATCCGGGGTTGTAAGCGACCAGTACGGTTTTTGGGGTCCGCCGTGATGATCTCGAGACCGTCCCCGTCGATGCGACGAGTGAGCGATTCCCAGAACGAGTTTCTAATCATGCGGGAGAGGCGATCGACTGGGTTCTCCGTCAGGCGTGCTTCGTCAAGGATGATACGCTTTCGACCATGGTCGCGTGCCAGCGCAAGTTCTTGAAGGAGGTTAGACAACATGTAGGTTCCCTGAGATACACGCATCAACGGATCAGACGCATTGTGAATACGAGAGACATACACGGATGTCGAATGTCTTGAAGCCATTGCTAGTGGCGGTTCCGAGCGGCATGAACTTGGGGCCGGCATCTGAAACGCTGACTTGAAAATCACCGTCGGTGTCTTCTTGCTCGAGGACGACACGGATAGTCTCTTCGACGTCGATGAGGAAACGGCGAGGGCCAGTGACGCTCTTCTCGTCGTGAGACATTCTGCGCGTGCGCATGTGGGTGTCCTCTTCGAAGGTAGGTCGCCGCTTGGGGTTGTAACCATGGAGTTGGGACTGCAGAGAGTCAGGCGAGCAGACGGGACTCAGCCATGGACGTACATAGCTATAGGTTCGTGAGCGGGAGAAAGAGGCTGCACCACCATAGTACGTGGCAGCATCGACATGGACGGCACGATGCTCGGCGTCCTCGACGAATGTGAGGCCGGGCGGGTGGTTGAGGACAGGCGCCATGGTGGGTATGGACGGAAGCGAATGGAAGGAAGGTTTGCGCTACTAGTAGTCAAGGAATTGGAATGGAACAGGACCAAGCTGTCTTTTATTTCCGCTTGAAAATTGCACCTTGTTGTTGTCCGAAATAAATATCACGGAAATTGGAGTCGCGTTGAGGGAGCGGTCTCTCTAGAACATCGACCGCATTTACTTATATCTCCACACACAAGATCCGTTCCGACACGATGCCGTTGTGGTGTTCACCGCCCGTTCCTTGGCGTCTGATGCAGCGGGCACAGGACCGATATCTTGACGTCACTCCAGTCCGCTTCGCCGCTCATCTCAGAAGGCCGCGGTTGCTGACCTCGGCAGTGCAGCCAGCCTACTCTTCCTAAGGGGTCTCCACAGACGATACAGTCGCTCTCATCAGCACCGTCGACAGTACCGCACAGAATCAGAGTTCACATGGCGTCGGTGCTCGCACTGGAGAAAATTTCCCATCTCTTTCATGATGGCAAGTGGTAATATTATGGATCCGACACGTCCTGTTGGGTCTCTCCTCATCGCCGAGATAGATTACTCCCAAACCGAATCTGGTACGAATCCGGGTCAGCAACGTGCCAACAGAAATCGACCCAAGCTCGAGTCAGAGAACGAACGCGTAAAACGCGTCAACAAAAACCGGTCATTTTACTCAATCCACTTCCAGAAATCCCCTCTGATAAGGCATTTCCAAAGAGTCATATGGCCCCGGCATTCCTCATCTTAATTGAACTTGGTGGGGGTGAGAAGGATTTACTCGCCTGATGGTATATGGCATACTATGTCTCTTCATCGTCATCGTCTGTCAGTTCTTCCCCTTCCCGCACACCGAGGTGTCGTTCAAGACCTTGGCGTCTTGTCCACGAACGTCCATCCGTGTAGGGCATGATTCTAAACGGAAGGACAAGCGTATATAAAGGGCTTTGAAATCATGACTCGGGTGAACGAGAATCGGTCAAGGAAGACATGACGTACTATCCATTTGGCCCAATATTGAAAAAAAGGGCGAGATTCTTGCGTACGCTGTTGACGACTCTTGATCTGGACACGAAATCTAATATTAAGCAGTTCACGTACCCCAAGTCGTAAGAATTAATAAACGTCTGCAATGCGATCAGTTCCGGCAAGGTACATGTACATCAATATTTGTATCAAAAATACACGTACCTCTCCCCTGTCTTTTGCCACCTTCAAATATACTGCATGGTCCTGCGCTTCCACTGAAGTTTCACCACGTGCGACTCCCCATAGATGCCAAAGCAGCATAATCAAGACCGCGATACACATTACGATGGAGAGCATGTAGGAGATTATGAAACCGAGCTGGGGAACGCTATGAACCCATGGCTGAGCGTCGACGAACATCAGCGACAGCGAGACAGAAATCGGGAGGCTTAACGCACCACAAAGCTCAGTCCGAGCGCGTCGATGGCGTGGGGGTATCCAAAAACCGTAAAGAAAAAACTCCCGAGAACGAGATATGCCCTGCAAATGCATTCGCCACGTGGTCTCACCAACGATCGGACGAGGACTTACATGAAAAGAACGAAATGTCGTTCATTGTGCAGACCGACGCATTGGTTGATCCCTAGTCAGACTCGTTTTCGGATGCTCGACCGTGCAACTAGGATACTCACACTGTACAAGCAATGGTCATCGATACAGTGCAGCAAGAAAGGGATCCGGCACCGACAGGACAGTGATGGTCATATTTGAGGACGCACTTGTTACATATGCGGCAATGATGTGCCCTCTCGGTACGACGTACATCAGCACATTATATGCGTTTATTCAAAGGCAGACAGCGGTGCTCACCTCTGGCCGCATTACCCCACATCGTTTGCATCGGGAGACACCTGCGGGTGCAATTTCTAACTCTGTAGGGAGTCGTTTCTGGGCGGACAGAGAAGCCCAAAGAAAGCTAGTCCCAGGATGACGTGGAGGGTCGTCAACAAACCCGGGAGGAATCGTACAGACGTGGTAATAGTGCGCGAAAAGATTGAATGCGATGAGCAAGCAAGAGGGGGTCGAAAACCAAGGAAGTGCTAGGCTGGGTTGCACGACGGCGACTAGACGAGGAGGACTAAGCACACGGAGCGTTCTGAGAGTGTGTACTCACAGAAACTGAGAGTTCCGAGAGACATAAGAATGACGGCAAGTCCCACAAAGTAGGGTCCTGCTGCGCCGGTGATTCGGTCTCCTAGTCGTTCCACCCATTTGAAGCACCGGAATACATGACGCGCACAGATCATCGCGTTCTAAAAGAGCCTTTGACAACGGATGTCGAGTCCTAGGGAGAGAAGGTATCGCAGTCACGTGGTGACGGTTACATAAAAGAAGCGGGTAGACACTCAGAATATCGTACACGACGTCGTACGCGGAAAGAACACTTGCTACTGGTTGAAGTATGACTGCCATCAAGACGATGATGACTGCGAGCCTTTGCCTGGAATTCATCCGTTCCTCGTTTCTCGGCCTGTCACCTAATCTGCCCGCAAACCAGTCGAACCTACATCCTAGCCATCTCATCTCCCCTCGCTCCAGCATGCCAACCACGCGTCCCCATTCACCGGCCACCCTAATCAGAGAGCTCTCCGCGACAGCTACAACCCACTTTAGACCCTCGAGCGTCGAATCGATGGCGGCCGACCGGTGGGCATCTCGAAAGATACATATCGTGGACCATGTTACCAACGATGGTCATGATCGCAAGATGGAGCGCAAGTACTGACAGAAACGCGATGCCTGTCAAAACGAACAACGGCACCCCAGCGCATACAAGGACGCCACTGATCAGTAACAGCTCGCCGCTGTTCGGTGCGTGGTCGATGTAGCTCAGATCAGGATACATTCTCATGAGCGCCCCGTCGCCTTTCGACCACATGTAAAAACGATGGTACGACCGCTTGCCTTTGTTCCACCAGGGATGGATGACGACGACGTTCGGAGCGGCATGAAATCCCTGTTGCGCCACAGGAAACCGCAAATCTTGTTTCCGTCGACAAAAGTCGATATCTTCTCCCCCTCCTGTCTTGGGAAATCGTTGATCAAACTCCACGCCATCGTCGATACGGCGTGCGATGCGATTCGCTGTCACTCCCCACGGCATATCGGTCTCGTTTGGCATCTTCTTGGCGATGTCCTAGAAGTACGTGACGCCTGCCAAGTGCACCGCGGTGGTGAAAATCGACTCGGCCAGAGGGAACTGAGAATTTCCGATGAAGCCGGCTGCGTTCGGATTCGCACGGATGACTTTCTCGGCCACAACGAGAAGGTCCTGTTGTGGAGTAACGTCATCGTCCCAAAAGATGATCCACTCTGCAGCAGATTTCCTCATTCCTCGATTACGTGAAGCCGATGCACCAAGGTTCTTCTCATTGATGCGAATGCGAACGTCCTGGTCTCGAGCTCGAAGCGAGCAGGCGACCGCGGATCATCGATGATAACTATGAACATCGTGGTACACGTTGGGGACGGTTTTAGATTCAGAATCAGTTCCAAGAACTGGAGTTGAACCCGGAAGCTGGGTACCACGACGTCAAGTGTGAGCTTACGTGAGACTGCTGGACAATGCTTCAGCAGCCACTCGCCAGTGGTAGCTGTCGCATCGTCCAAGGGGCCAAACGTCCACCCCTTGACATGTTGTTGACGGTACCGCGCGGTTTGGCCTCCTCCAATTCCGTTCGAGATTCTCGCGGAGAACATTCTGGAGCAGTCCCAACGACGATAGAGCTGGTACAGGAAGGGATCACCGTCCTGGTTGATGAAGATTTCGGGGATGACGTCCCCGTTGAAGATATCCAGATGGGTTCGATGGATGATGGGGAAGGTCGGCATCCCGGGGAAGCTTATGTCTGTGAAGGCCACGCATCCAAACCCATGGGGCGCGCCGGTGCGATGTGCTATCTGAGCAAACTCTGCATGGGCGTTCCTGATCCAACCTTCGTCGTCGAGAACAACGTCATCTCCCATGAGGATAAAATAGTCGCATCGATCCTCCCAAGCTTTCTTGGCGATCTGCCGCCAGATAGCGGGGTGATTACATGTCTGGATTACTATATTACAGATATCTTCGGACACAAGGACAGCCTCGGCGATGTTCAGGTCGGTCTTGTCGTCGCGTCCCCACAGTAAGGGGTCGTCGTGGTCGATTGCAAGATAGACTTTGACTACAAAAGGTTGACCACCTAATTGATGGCTGTCCCACCAAGTCGTACGCGCGAGCGAATCGGCAAAGATACGAAGGAGAGATAGGCACTTGTTGGGAGGGTCCGAGCCGCGGGAAGTAATGGGGAGGAGAATGGCAACCTTGATGTCCTTGTCTGTCAAGTGGATGATTTTGCTGCGGCCCATCATTTGCAGCGTAGAGATACGTTCCTCCTCATCCCTGCCATCTACGATCTTCCCCATCTTACCCTGGATCCACTCGCTCGTCCGCTTCATACCGTCTTCCAGAGTCACTTTTGGTGTCCAGCTAAAAAGCACCCCTGCGAGGTCGTTGTTGGAATTTCTTGCGCAAACACCGACTACTTTCGCTTCGTTACTTGATCGAAAGACGACATCCGAGCCCAGCTCCGGCCCAGCCCACCTGACAGCTATCTCTGCGAGGTCGTTGATCGTTACGGCGCGATTGGAACCTATGTTGACGGGTTTATCGTAACCGGACGCTAGGAGCGCTAAGATGGCGTCCACACAATCGCTAATAAACAGGAAACTGCGACGTTGTCTGCCATCGCCCCAGATTTCGAACTCCCTTGAACCGCTGCCCGCCAAGCGGATTGCCAATGCCTTCCGCAAGAGCGCCGCAGGGGCTTTCTCACGTCCGTTGTTCCACGCGGTGCGTGGACCAAAGACGTTGTGGAAACGCGCGATTTGGACGTGGATGGCGTACGCGCCGTATTGGACGAGGAGTTCTGATACGAGCTTTTCGAGCCCATAGTGTCCTTGGGGCTCGGGAGTTCCCCCTTCCCATACGTCATCTTCTTTGAGTGACACATCAACGTCGAGGTTCCCTTGCTTGTTTGCCGGGTAGACGCACGCCGAGGATGCATAGAAGAATACGCGAACATTGGTGCGGATAGCCGCAATCAAGACATTGGACGTGATACGCGCGTTGGTCTGGTAGATGGTGAGGTCGTTTCCCTGGTGTATGGTTCCCATCCCGCCCATGGTGGCGGCAGAGTGGAGGACGGTGTCGACACCCTTGACGGCGCGGTCGTAAAAGTGCTCGTCGCAGAGGTTTCCGACGAGCGTGTTGTTGTAGATGGATTCTCCGCATGCGGAAGATGGGACGATATCTGCCACTCGGACGAAGGCGCCTCGGTCGAAGAGGGCCTTTGCGACATGGGACCCCTCGAACAACGTTTCAGCTTTCGATGCCTTTGTTGGCCAATGTCCTGACATACGATGAAGCCATTTCCACCCGTCACCAAAAATTTACGCGGAGGGTCAATGGAGGGTAAAGTAAGGTTGGGTGGAACTTCTGCTTTGGCCATTTCTTTGGTGGCTCTGGCGCGGCAAAGATGTTTCAAAAAGACCTTGTGTTCACTGGTTCAGCCGGGCCAGATATCTGAAAGAAATAGCTATCAGTCCGTCGCAAGAAAACGGACGGCACTTAAAGTAGCCCCTACCAAGAGCGAGCACGAACGGCGCTGAAATGATATGGGGGCAGAGATACGTGTTTTACCTCTCTCCCGAGCCCATTATCAGTCTTCTTTTTGTCGGCATGATGCGGCATCATAATAAAAGTGGACGGGGAGCGCCCATGAATGAATACGGGTTCAAGTGGAGGTCAGATGTCTACAAGCACCTTCATTCAATAAACTGGTTGTCCATTTCAGTACGCAGAAGATCACCTAGAATGGCTGATAACGTCGCCCATAGATAACGAGCATACGCACCTTAAGTCCAAAAGGTAGCGCCCTTTCCTTTCGAGGGCAAATTGGACTGCCCAATATCACATATACTGAGACCCATCCCATACTATTCTCCCCAACTCCCTATTCCATACTCTTCGTATCCAAGTAAGTCTCTCCATACGGATTATTCTGTGCTGGCGGGTGTAACAATCATCTACAGCAACGATGAGCACTGTAGATGCAAATGCGACCACCCACCTCTATGAATTCACCTCAACCCAAGATTGGTTCTCGAACAATGAACCTGCGTGGCAGCACCTTTTTCACCTCGTCCACTCCGAGGCGCCTCGCGTGCTCGAGATTGGATCCTGGGAGGGCCGTTCGGCAGTATTCCTTCTGACCAACCTCTGCGCTACAAGCGGGGAACTCGTCTGTATCGACCACTTTGATCTCATGGGAACAGCGGAGGGACGAGAGCGGTACCGCAAACTCACTCACAATCTCGCGCTCACGCGTCGTCCCGCACGCGTGCTCCCCCAGTTCAGCGTCCCAGCCCTATACACCCTACTGAGGGAGGAGACGGACAAGGACAGCGACGCTGGATTTGACTGGATTTATATCGACGGGTCCCATCGCTCAGACGATACGCTCCTTGATGCGGAGTTGGCGTGGCGGCTAGCGCGGCCGGGCTGCATCTTCATCTTCGACGATTACAACTGGCTCGAACAGCCTTTTGACAGCCCACACCACCCACGTCGCGGCATCGACGCATTTCTTGCAGTCCATAAAGAAGAGTACGAGCGCCTGTCGACGAACCCCGAACAGTACCAGATGGTAATCCAGAAAAAGATTCCCATGCGCATCGGTTTTCTTCTTGAACTAAGCAAGGATGGACAATTCTATGACGCCTTTGAATACGGAACCAACATCGCGCTCACCGTTGATTCTGCATGTGCCATGGCAGCGGCGACAACTCTCCGCAGCGTCGTAGAGCACGTCAAGGCCCGCGTCACGTTTTACATCGTCGACTGCGGTCTCCTCGTCGAAGACAAGAACAAGATCGAAGCATCCTTGCCCATGCGCTTCAACGTCACGCTCCTCTTTATAGCGTTACCTCCAAACTCTTTGACCTCCGTTATGGGCCCCGTCTGGGCCAAAATCGATATGATGAAGTGCTTGCCCGTGCAGCGCGTCCTCTATCTGGACGCAGACGTCCTGGTGCGCAAAGACTTGAGACAACTATGGAACACGGATCTTGGCGGTCGCTCACTCGCCGCGGCACCCGACGTAGGATGCCCGATGGGACACTCGGGCGTCCCGCGAGGGGAATATTTTAACGCCGGCGTGCTCCTCGTCGACCTTGCGAGAGTCCGCTTGACGCTCCCCGAGCTCGAAACACGCTGTCGCGAAATGGCGCACGCTAAATTCCGCGAACAGGACGTGCTCAACGTGCACTTTCAGACCGACTGGGTCGCACTGAGCCTCGGATGGAACGCACAGGGACTCGGGACGTACGCGGAGTGTGCGTTTGTGGACAGAGAAAGGCTGTGCTTGACGGAGATGGAGGATCCGGCGATCGTCCATTTCACCGGACCTGTTCATCCGGCGGTAGAAGTGCTGAATCCCCACGTGCAACCTTTTACGGCCAAGCCCTGGGGGTACGCCGGTGCGCCAGGACACCCATACGAAAGGCAGTGGTGGGACATGTTAGAGAAAACCGCTTGGAAAGACTGGAAGGAAACGACGCACTACAAGGAAACGTGCGAGCAGGCGAGAACGTAGGCATTGCAGAATGCAAGGGAAGAATTCGGAAAGCGGTTGGCAGGGACGGTCGATACCCCTAGGACGTTCGACAACCTTTCTGATGTACATACTATATAACGTGGTACGATGACCATCTTCAAGTTTCCGTCAAGACGCACTTCGCAGGAACGCGTGTGGCTTCTCCAAGTTCTCATAGCTTTCATATACTTACGCAGCGGTCGCTACTAGGAAAACGGCCGTTAACACACGTTCACTGGCAGCAATCAGCCTGAGATCGTGGTTCTTCCAACATGTGGTTTATCGACTATGTACTGCGAGTGCCACGCCGGCAACTCGCTGTGTTCATTGTGCTGGTGACCAGTGTCATAATGAACAGCAGGGACTTCACTGACTTTGTCTTCAAATTCGGTACCATCCAGTCATCACTGTCTCGTTCCGAGTCGAAGACTGAAATTGACGGACCCTTGAAGATTGAGAACCTGTTACTCACCGCGCTCGAAGGGGCTCGGAAACGCATGGCTCCTAAACATGGTGCTGCGTCCTCACGGACGGCAAGTGACAGTTGATCGCCGTCACAAGTAACACCGTAACGAAGGTGTTTTTCGCGATCTCACTGGCAGTAGTAGGAAGCTCTCGGAGACTAACTCTAGTCATGTCACGGATTACAGACGTAATCCAGCACAACATCCATAGCATTGCGATTCGAGACAAAGCAACAGAAATAAAATGAATAAGATAGGTCGATAGACAAGTGTCATCAGAAATACATCGTGGCTGCAGCACACCAGAAAACTGCCCCGGTCGAGGCGGTGGACCAGGTCATGGTAAAACAGAGAAATCACGAAAGACGTCTTCATCGTTCTCTTCGCCGTGGCGTCCCAGGTATTTTGCGTGGCGTTGTCCCAACACCCGGCGCCAGTTCTGTTATTCGCCGTTCCCCAACCCCACCAGAGCCTACCACCTGCACGCGCTGCACCTCTCTCACCGCCTTTCGAGCAGCGTCCCCAATCTTCCCTGGGGGGCGTTCCTTGTCTATTCGCGACAGGGCACGAAGGATGTCTCTCGGATTTTCCCCAGGTGGATGGCTGACACCTCGTTGTGTGGGCGTAAGGTATGAAGCGAGTGTCGATAATGAATTCGAGGGTGGTAGCATGGAATGTGACCGCGCTGACAAAGCAAGCGAAAGGAGGGAGAAGCGATAATCAAGTTCCGCTTCAGCCATGTCAGTCGCTTGTACCGCCGAGTTGACGTACGAGCAGAGGTTGTCCACTTTAAATTGAAGATCCCCTATTTTCTGATCCAAGGGTCCGTGAAACTCAATACCGGGTTGAGGCTCAGAGGACATGACCTGCTTAATCAGTTCGAGGTCGATTTTATCTTTAAATCCATCAGAAAGATCATCGTCACAAGGAACGAGCCACGACCAGTCGTCTTGCGGCTCTTGTGAAGTAGCTCGTTGTTTGCCCTTCGCCTTAGCAGATGAAGGCGGTCTGAGAGCCTGACGTCGCTTCTCCAGATCAGCCTTGGAACTGGCTTCGTACTGATGGTAGAATTGATCGACTCGAGACCACGCCTCTGACTCGGCTTGTGCTCTAAAACATTCGACGTGTGTTTAGGTTGGGGAAGAGACCGCATCGGCCAGACTGCTTACCGATTTATGTGTTGTTGGAACGTCACCTCCCGCGCGCGGTTTTTGACATTCTGCTCATTGGGCTTCAAAGCACCCCCTCTGAGAGTTTTCCCGTCCTCCCCATGACCATATACGGATATGTCAATCTTCTTCTCGGCCAACATTCGAATGATATCCTCTTGTACAGTTTTGAGTATTTGCTTCTCTCGGTCGTCAAGCGGTGGTGGGTCCTTGCCACGACTCGAGGACGATTTGGACAGCGGTTTCAAAGTATTCGTAAAGGAAGACGCTTCGGACAGTCGTGAGGCGGCGCGAGCGGCTGACCATACGAGGAGTTGGCGTGCGCGCTGTGGTTCGGGGAGATCACAGTCAATGTGTTTGTAAAAACTCGAATCATTAACAGATGCATGGGGCTGAGCTATGTGGCATAAGATTAGGGCCAATCAGAAAGGGAAATCGTAATGCAGGACGAACAAAACGTATTGGAGAGAGACGCACAAATAACGCCAGTGTTCTCAAAGCTGGTACTTATTCGCTTACCACGCATGCTTAGCGACGTTCGTCGGGAATGTGAGGGTGTCTGTGGGGTGCGGGGAATGGAAGGACCCTCGCGCATGAGTTTGTTGCGCTGGATCTGTGGAGTTTCACTTTCGGGGAGTGGCTGTAGGGCGTCTGGTGGATATCGCTTGGAGGGGGTAGTCGCTGTGGAAGGGAGTTGAAAAGATGAATGTACTGCTTCCTTTGCGCGTGAACGACTGCGCAGATGATCTGTTTCGGTCTCCATTTGACGTATATCTTCATCTAACTCTGGTTCCTCACGCGTTGTGGCGAGCACATCGCGCGATTTAGCGCCTGTTGGAGCACGAGAGGAGTCCGCTCTGAACTTCTTTGATGGAAGTTTCGACGGCCCGGGTACGGGAGAACTGGATGTTGAGGGTAATGGTTGTGAATGGGAAGGCGGGGGTCGGAAAGGCGGGTGGGTAGTTGTCGCGGGCAAGGGTTGCGATGAGGGAGGATAAAGAGGCGATTCGGCGCGTCGCACGGGTGCGCGAACGATGATCAGACCCCCTGGCTGCTCTTCTCCGACGACTGGATGCGAACTGTTAGTAGCCACACGCGACTGGTAAGGAAATCTGCTCACGTTTCCGTTTGGGCGCGCCCGAGCTCGCCTGTAGCGGTCTTGATGGTAAGTATGACGCGAAGTCGTTAATCACGCCTACCTCTTTCTTCAACCTCTTAGTCGCTGCCGCCAACAAAGGGTTTGAATCGTCTGGTAGTTTCCGTTTCACTGCTGGTTTGGGATCGACTGGTGCCATCGGGTCTTCTAGTCCTCCTGTCATGTGTGTTCGTGTCTCGCTCATTCATGAATCGAGTGGTCCGTGCGCGATCCAAAGTAAATCTCCGAGCACGTCGTCGGACCCGGCGTCGGCGTCGGCGGCGACGGTGAGCGTTGAATGGCTTGTTCGGAGTTTGAATATTCAAGTCCCACCTTTACTTTTGCGATCAACGAAGAACGCGTCTCGTTCGATAATTAGTGTCACGTAATGTCACGTCACGTCTGGGCCTTTGCCGGCCGAGCACCAAAGATACCAGTGCCAACCCTCACGACATCGCTTCCTCCCCTCAGCGCAGCCTCGAAGTCACTCGACATGCCCATACTCAACAGAAGCTTTCCATATACACCCCATTTATTGTCTGATGCGGAGTCCTGACGCAGAACTTGCTCCAAGAAATCCCGAGTGCGCTTCAGAGTCTCAAAGTCCTCATTCGGCCGCACATCTGAGGCAAGAGATTCTTTGAGTGAGCCAATGGTCATGAGTCCCTGGAGGTGCAGCCTTGGGCAGCTCATGATGATATGCTGCGCAAGTTGTACGAGCTCGGAGCTCGAAACTGACTCTGCCGATGTAATGGCAGGCAGCCCAGACTTTACTTCTTCTCCCGAAGTGTTGACCTGCAGCATAACATTAAGTGGCGTGGTCCTTTCAGGCGGAAGTGACTTGTTTAAGGCGCTAGCCGCCCTTGTAGAGGTTACGGTCTGGATAGCATAGATGTTTGGTATCCCTGGTGTCCAAGTAGGGTGGAGTGCGGATACGTGACGAGAGATCATAGTACGTACTGGCTAGTGTCTTTGACTTGTTGGACTGCAACGCACCAATAAAGTGCCATCGGATATCGTCTGGGAGCTGCACAGAATACGATGAGAACAAACCCACTCTAGTCAAGATTGATCGGCGGTCGCACCTGCTGGGCCTTCTCTTCGATTTCGTTGACATAATTCTCGCCGAAATCACGCTGTCCGCATTCATAACACGCGAGGACATCAGAGGCAGGCTTCAACTTTGACACTGCAACGAGAGTGGGAGTTGACGAAGGAGACGCAGCCCGGCGCACACGGCCCTGTACCTCTGACAGAGATTCAGAAAGTTCCTTGAAGCGTTCCGGTAAAGCTTTGGGAATGGCCGTCGAAGTCATGCGGGGACGAGCGACTGTCGAGAACACTCTGAGGAGGCCACCAGTGCTTGCGTGCCACCTCGTCGTCATTCGGCGTTTGCGGTCCGAGCTCGTTCTCCACGTGACACGCATTTCCACCCAGACTTTGCCCTAATTCGTCCCCGCTCCGCCAACATGCTGTCTCTCAACGGCGTCTCTGCGTGGGTCGAGGTCGACGGGAAGGAACTCGAACAGTACGGCGTCGAACAGGATCTTGATCCAAACCAGGTCACTTGTTGGATTGCCACACAAGCAGACAAGGTAGAGTGATTGACAGTCGAGGACTATCTGTCATTCCTTACTCCCAGCAACCCTAGGGCTTTTCCGTCGTATTCAGGGACAATGCGGCATACAGGGACCACTCGCTTAGCTCTTCTGTTCAGCTCGATGGGTCATCCGTTCCAGGCAAAGTCCTTCGCCCACCAACCAGGATTGGTCATAATTACCTCATGGGAGACCGCACGGTGGTTCTGAACGATCAAGTATTATCTGCCACATCTTCACGTCCTTTCGTGTTTTCGAAGCTAGAGCTTACCGGTATTCTGTCCCTTGCCGCGTGCAACCTGCTTTGGCGCTCACGCGTCAGCAGATGACGACGAATACTTGAACAAATGCTCGACGCACTTGGGCGAAATACGGATTAGTATATACAGAGTTCAAATTCTGGAATCATCCCTATATCAGCCTGGCCCAAGTGTGTCCAGTCATGGCAAGGTTCATGAACGCTCAAAGAAAGCAGTCACACACTGTGTCTCGTGCGTCGATTTCACTGTTCTGTCAATGGCGTCTAACCCAGTAAACATTCAGATACGGCCAGGAAGTGAATATAGTACCGCAGTATGTTTGTCGCGTAAGGTATCTAGATGGCAGGATACCGCTCGCTACGTTCATCTTCAAGTATAGAGACTTTGGTCTGTGTTTCCTTCCGTCGCATAGGCAACCATGCTCAACGTTACTCACAGGTCTCTTGCAAGCGAATGGCATCATTCCCAGGCCACCACCAGCAAAGAAAGAGGCAGCTGTTTTCAGCGAGGTGCTTGACTTCACTACGGACGATGACGTCAAGCCAGAACCCATTAGTGAAGAGATCGAAATCGTTGACAGCCCCACCCAGAAAGGGGCAGTGCGGCTCCCACCGAAGAGGTCAATTCCAAGCCGCGAGGGCGATGCACAGCCCGCCAAGAGGATTAAGCGAGAGAAGAGATTTGTTCAGACTGGTGAGGTTATTGACCTGACATAATGTGGGGCGGATTTACACCCAGCCGTTTTTATCGACCCCATTGTTTGTTTTGGCATGCCCACGTATGTAAGCGTCCAGATGTAACGCTATTGCACTTCTGAGGTATCAGAATTTCTTTAGTTCCAACCTATTCAGCTATGTTGTCCCTAGGTTCTACAATATTGTTTGTCCCTTCAGTAGTCATTGCTGCATGAAAGCGTACTCACTAGCGGTGCTAGCGGCACAAGGAAAGTGGAAACAACGATGAAGGACACGTCGCTTACACTCGTGATTAACAAAGATGAACCTAGGGATATCGACGTCAGCATGCTCATTCGCGCGTCTAGAGGCTTCAACTGAGTCGATGTTTTACGCTTTCCACTTTCTGGTACGTCAATGACACCACTGTCCTTCTGCAGCCGCAATATAGAGATAATAGGGGAAGGTGCGGATATGAACAGTGCAAGCGCAGGGACCGACCACGATTAAGCAGGGTCCAGTGATACGATCTGATCAAGTGATGCGCTTTAACAACGTTGAAAGCGTTCAGCGGCTGTGGCGTGCTGGCTATCTTGCCTCGGATAACGATTCGGATCAGGCGAGTGTCGTCTTTAGGTACAGTACTAATGCGATAAACTGTCAATGACTTGGCAGCTTACCTGATGGGCGTGGGTTACGACTCCACTTGCCTCGTGCTCTCAAGCTGACGTATCGAGAGATCGGGAGTGTTTGAAGAACATTGTGAGGGGGCTCGGAACGATCATCGCGAACGGCGGGGCTTCCTCCGCCAGTGTGCCTTGGAATGGTCGTTACACAGGGTTCTGGAAAGATACACACGAATATGGAGATGTGACGAGTACGCAGGCCAGTACTAGGATCCGCCCGGCCGGGTGAATCGCTTTCATGGAACGCTTGGACCCTGAGTTTAGCACCTCGCCGACGTATGGCCACCAGTTCTCCATTTACTCTGTTGGTATCACAGTAGTCCCGCGCGGAGATCATCACTTCGATTCTGCCAACTGGTTTGCACGCGCTGTATTCAGCATGAGTATGAAGAATGACGTACCGTGTAACAAACGATCTTTGTGATCCGGACTCGCCATGGACGTCAGCGCTTCAGCACCATGTCCTTCTGCAAAGGCTGGGGACGATGCATGTGGATGATCCTCGAGTTGTTGGGTGGATGTTGGGCCTGTCCAGACTTTCGGGTGATCGGCTGCCGCGCGGTCCGGCCACGCCACTGAGCTCGGATATGCACGTTCGACGCGACGCTCATTTGCTTTTCTCTTCCTCCACCGCATGACGGCTCCCTTAGGTTACGACTCCAACGACGTACAGCGAACCTGCGAGGAGTGGCATAATCCCAAGGAGAAAAGAAATGTGAGTCGCACCAGTGTGCTCGTGGTAAACTTGACGAAGAACTTAAACCCATTGATTGTGCAGGAGGACAGGCCGTCACGTTCAAACTACCCCATCAGCTGATGGTGCACATAGCACAAAACCACCAGGAATAGCTCACTGTCGATCGACTCCCATTTTCCAATTACGCAGAAAACCAGTGCATCCCGGGGAACAATCTGAGAGGACATTGTACTGCGATCTCCCTTCACGATTCGAGCCAAACTTGGCTATTCGACAATTGTACGAGTCGTAAAGGGTTGACTGGTATGAATGAGACGTAGAGGAGACGAGCATGATTCATAGGTGTGCGCCAAAACCCTCGGACTCGTCTCCACGTATTTGAAACTCATTCATGTTACGGAGTTGGTGGTCAATGTTGCGTAAGACTGCCAACTGCGACAACGTGTTCGGTGCATTAGAATCCGCCTACCTCAAATCTTCATCGGGGCTAGCATCTCGCGAGCTATTGTTCACAGCCGTGACATACGACAACTCCCGTGATGTCATGATCTCACCAGGGGCTCCGTACCCACTGCTATATGATAGGCAACCATATCGTCCATCAACCCTTCACGTCAGTTTGGGCTGTACAGGACAGATTGAGATGCTCCAGATACCCAAACAGGATGAATTCGAAACGTGACTGGGGACCAGTGTAGCTGTATATTATGCCATCTCTGCTACTTTTGCAGAGTTCCCCGACACAGCTGAACGATGTCGTTGCACATAAACACGGACGTCCTACCCGTCTTTCATCGGATTAATCCCTCAGCAGCGGATGGCGACTACCATAATTCCGCTAGCAGGTCGTCCTCTTCACCTTCCACGTCTCCTTTCCGGAGCAAACAGGCGCCTCATGGCTCCCGCAAGGTGCACACGTTTGCCTCCCTCACCAACACCGAGCTCCACCTAGCTTCTCCGACGTGGCAGCTGTCCAATCAAAACACGGGTGGTGAGTCGCCACATTACCTCTCATTATTAGTCCGGCGAGACTAAAAGCCACATTTTTTCATTTCATGTCCCCGGTTTCTACGTTTGTGGTTGTCAAATTCATGTCAGAATCACCTCGTGGTCGTAGCATAAGCCTCTTTTCTCCTCGCACCGCAGTCCAAAACAACCTGAATTGTCAGGTTGTGTCTCTTCTCCCCTACAATGCGGAAACACCGCATTCTCCCCGTGGCAACATGTGTGGACGCAGACCACATAACGAGACTTTCGACTCAGCGTTTATGTCGACGTCTGCTACTTTTCCGACGTCATCCCTCTCGCACAGCGCCCCCGACATGCTACTTAAAGCCGAGGCTACTCTAGACCCCAGCGAACCCACCCAAAAACCCTCTGAAGACAGTCAAGGCGCAATGTCTACCCTTGATGTGCCAAACAATTCTCTCACCAGACGTTCTTCGCGCTCTTCGACCAGGAATCAGCGCATTAGATCAGGCGAATCGAAATGGGATAAAAGTCGTTTCGCTTGTGCGTCCCCTTGCCCATCGATCGTATCCACCACCAGCCCGCCGTGTAGCAGCACTAGCTCTGCATGCAGCGTCACTTCGACATGCAGCGTTAATTCCACAGGTGGCAACTCTTCTTCATGCACCGCCTCCAGCTTACTCTCACCGTCACCGACGAATCGCTCGAGACGTTCGCCCCCACCAGACTCCTGCCCTCCCATGATTATCCAAAGCACCACGACAAGTCACATCCTCTCCGTCAACCTCCCACGTGTTATCCAACCGGAGATGGTCACGGTGGCAGCCAAGAAAGGTGATAGGCTGGACGTTGTTGCGGACGCTTGGCACATGGAGCATGATTGTGAGTCGAGAGTGTTGTTTGATTGATGTCTCATTCATTGACCCACGGCCCCACTCTTAGGCCACTATGAGTGGCAGATACGTTTTTCAGCTGGCGATGTCGACATGTCGACAGTCCGCGCGCGTTTTGGCCAAGATGGAAAACTTACCATCGAAGTCCAAAGACGTGCCCCTGGGCAGAGCTGTACTCCGAGTCCCGGGCTGGGAATGGGATCCAGATACAGGTATTACTAGTGGGACCGATCCTCAATCCCCGACAGAGTTTGTCTCTTTGCGTTCTCATCTCTAGTGTTATAACGGTATTACTTAGCAAGTGTAGTTGTACGCAAAATCGTATTCAAAACGTCTCTATCCCCAGGAGGCCCTGGCAGTCCTTCAAGTTCTCACGCTGGCGGCTAGCCCCAAGTTGAAGTTGATCTTCATGCTTGTCCCCACCTTTAATTTTATGTTATTCCCTCTCTTCTTTTCCGTGCATTGTATTTTTTTTCTCTTTCCGTACTACGACGCAGTTGCATCCTTATGCCTATGATCCATGGTCATTACCACTACGAAACACGTTTAGAAGTTGCGCTCATTACCCTGACCTACGAGTCGGCGCCAGCCACGACTCACCGGTAGGATCAGGACCAGCAGTAACCTGGCCATGGTGCCAACGAGCAAATGTCGTGCAAAATCTTGGCGCCCGCTACAGCAGGATTGGGATCTCGAAACATGATGCTCACCTTTCGTTCCTTTCCGAGCAGTTCCTCCTCGGCCAATGGCTCGCCGCCGTTGGGCTGATGTTAGTACTTTGGGGCGAAAATATCGAATGCGCCGTGCTGGACTATCTTTGGGGCTGGCGTTCGGCGATTCCTACCAAGTCAAGGTAAAATCGACTGAAATGCGCCGAGCAAGATGACCAGGGTTTGCATTCTACGTTCGCCGCAGTCCGGGGATATCGGCGCAGAGGTGCGTGCTTTTTCGACGAGTCGATCTAGTACTGACCTGGACTCGTGTGGACCGGAGCACCGTCGCCAGATCGAAATGCCGTTGCTGGTGTGCAGCATGGAGTCGAAACCCGTTCGCCTTCACGTTGGCGGACCACCTGAGCGTTGAACGTCTTTCAACAGGTCGAGACTGGGTTGAGGGCAGGTCGCCGACATGGGTATTATTTCTTCTCTCTAGGGCAGGGTCTGGAAACTTGTGCGCACCTTCAAGTTGTACCACCTGTGTGCACTGTGCAGAAGCCATGGTGCCCTGTCCTTGAGGTGACTAGTCTGTCAAACATATTTGACAGGATTCGCGCCTCGCGGGCATACCTCTTTTCCCCTTCCTATGCACCTGCACGTTTGAGGGACTAACTATAACGTCCCTTTTGCAATAGTTCCACGTGTGTTGTGTACATCCCTTTCAAAGGGTCTATTAATTTCTGTGAGGTATCTAATGAAACGCCGCACTCGTCCGAGTCATTGATCTCGTCAATCGGGTCTTCGCAAGTTCTATGGACACTCGCTCACAGAGGAAGGTCCGTGGACTTCGCCGTACTTTTTTGGTTCGTGCTAGTCCGTACCCCTTTTGATCTCCCAATCGCCCTCCGATCCGCATCAATCACGATACAGTTCCGTTTTCTGGTCAACTGCTAGATCTCAAAGTTTATCCAGTCGTTGACAGGTTCTAGTTCGGGGTCCTACTGCGATTGATGCATGCGCATTAACTTTGAAAGCAACCGAATGTACACCCCGCTTAGAATAAACGGCAGCCCAGATTCATACAAATGATCGATCAATCCAAGGGCTCACATGAGCATATCGAGGGTGCGCAATAGATCTCGCCGACTCATTTAGATGTGTTTAGAATCACCCTCGACTCGGCACTAGTACCGGACTTTCATCTGCATAAACCGTTGTATGCTCAATCCTAGGCGATTATTGGGGTGGTAACAGCTCCATTTTTACCGTCTTCTAGGGCATGTCTAACACGGTTATTTCCGTCTACTACTTCAATGAAGGATAGCTCGACATAGTCAATGATTTATATTCACTGGAATGCATACATGCTTGAATCGCATTCGAACCTTCAACGTGGCTACTTCTCAAGACAGGCTTGCAAACAGCATCGTCGCTAATCATACACCCTCAAAGCTGAAGTTGAGACGGTCTTGGCACGGTCTTACGCCGTTTCCTGCGGATGGGCAATGAGCTTCTTTCCGCTGATTTTTCCGGCCTTTAGTCGCTCAAGGCCATCTGGGATTCCATGAAGCCCATTCGGCAAGACTTCGAGATTTTCGGGCTAAATTACATCCCAGTTAGTTTCTTACTCGCCCAATTGTGTCTTGGCATACCTTGATAATGCCATCTTGCAACCATTTTCCCAGATTGTTCCAAGATCCACAGCACATGGCCTTGTTAGGCTCCGTATGAGGATTGCCATAAGTCGCAACAACGGTACGGCCCTTGCCCTCTTCCTCCTTGACGACGGGATGGAGGGTTATAACAAGTGTTCCGCCCTGAGCGACAGTGGACAAGGCAGCCTGCTGGGTTTCTGGCAAAGCGATGGCATCATAAACAATCTCAATGGGTTGCTGAGTAATGTTTTGCGTGGCTGTCATGAAATCGTCTCTGGTGAGATGCCTATCGATCACGTCCGTAGCCCCAAAGGCTTTGAGTTCGTCCTTATGAGCGAGGCTTGAAGTTGCAATAATGGGAGAGAATCCAGACAACTTGGCTAGCTGGATGACTGCGAGAGATGGTAAGCACATGTAGGGTCATCACCTGTTCACTTACTGTATGATCCAACAGACGAAGAGCCGCCCATGATCAAAATGGGTTTTCCGGTATACTTGCCTTGACCGCCTTCCACCCAAGGCGGGGTAAGTCCGGCACCGAGTTTGTCTGAATACAGGCCAACCGCGGCAGTGTCGAAACCAAGCGGAACAGTGGCCGCGTGATCAAAGTCCAGGTTAGGGGGGATCTGTATGGAATGTTGACGTCATAGGTCACCCTCACTGTACGCTCGCTCACTTTCGCAGTAAAGTCGGCGACGGCGAGCGCGTACTGCTGGAAGCTGGACTGATCGTTGGTGAAGCTTCCGTGCGAGAAACTACGAATCCCGTAAATAAATGGCGTGTCAGATCCAAGGTAAAAATTGGACATACACATTGTCACCTTTGGCGAAGTGTCGAACGCCATCGCCCACGTCTTCTACGATACCCGCCATGTCAACACCAAGGATAGCGGGGAACTTCTCAACGAATCCCCCTGTCTCCTGGATCTTAAAGTCGATAGGATTGAGGGCGGCAGAGTGGATTTTGACGAGGAGCTGGCCCTTTCCAGGTTTCGGGACGTCGCGTTCACTGACAATAAATTTTCCTTGTTTCGATTCCAAGAACAACGCTTTCTGTTTCTGAGGCGACATGGCGAGTTGATGTGATGGTGAGTGTATAAGCTAGGTTGAATGAGGGGTATTCTTTTGTGTATTTTCTACTACATCATCGTCGTCATCGTTTGTTATTTACTGATCGGCCACCCCCCGAATTCCATATCCCCTCGCTGATCTGGGTCATGTCGTGCCATGACGAAAGCCCGCAAAAATCGAGTTGCCATTCTGAGTCGGATGTATCGCATTGATGGTGTCCTCCTGAGCTCCCTGATCACAGGATGAGGAAGAGGTGTACAATCACTGAACGGGAAAATAAGATATGTAAGATTTCTATTCGAAACAAGACATGCGCGACTAAGCGCTTTCTACCTTTCTGTTTCTTGCGGACGGGCAACCATCTTCACTCCGTCAATTTGTCCACCGTCAAACTTTTCAAGTCCAGGCCCGATACCCCTCAGTCCTCCCGAAATCACTTCGACCCGGTTAGGCTGGTACGACGAACTCGTCAGCATCCAGTCTTATCCCATGGAGTCGTTTGCTTACTCGTATGTCGCCCTTCTCGAGCCATCGGCCGAGGTGCACCCACAGTTGTCTGCCCGTCTCCCAGTTCTCCTCCAGGTGTGGGTTTCCATTTGTGAGGACGATTTCCCTGCGATCGCTGGGATGTCTATCGATCACCGAAGGGAGCGTCAGGACAAGTCGTCCTTGTGGCCCGAGCAGTGCCCACGCCCCTTCTTGGGTCTCTCTGATGGAAACCGTATCATAGATCACGTTTATCGGCGCAGAGGTGATCCGCGCCACAGCCTGCTGCAATCCGGAAAACGGAAGATATCGATCGATCACATGCGTTGCGCCGAGTCCCTTGAGGTATTCGGTATGCTTTAGTGCGGCCGTTGTTATGATAGGGGAGAAGCCAGACATCTTGGCAAACTGAATGACTGGGAAAGTTTTATCAGGAACTCGTCGCGTGATGCTCGATTAGTCTACGCCTACCGTAATTGCCCACAGATCCTGAGCCGCCAAAGATCAGAATAGGCATGTTCCTGTATTTGCCTACTCCGCCGTGCTTCCATGGTGGCATGAGGCCGATGCCGTTAGAACGCCCATACAGCCCGATGGCCGCAGTTCCCAGCCCCAATGGCAGTGTTGCTGCCTGCTCGTACGACAAGTTGTCGGGGATCTGCGGACGGTGTCAGAGCTGCTTGAACCCGCGAGCCGTTCTGTCTACCTTGGAAGCGAAGTCCACGACGGCGATGCAGTATTGTTGGAATGTCGACAAGTCATTATCGTCATATGCACCATGGAAAAATCTGTTCAATGAAAAAGATAAGATCAGCCTCACGTCCGCAATCGGACTGAAGTGATGGGTAATTACACATCATCCCCGGGATCAAATCTAGTCACTCCCTCCCCCACTCGTTCTACAACGCCAGCGCCGTCGCTGCCCAGAACGGCTGGGTACTTGGAGACATAAATGCCTCGCTTCTGGACCTTGGCGTCGCTCGGATTGAGCGCGGTCGCCCTGACTCGGATGAGAATTTCTCCTGGTCCAGGTTCGTTGATTTCGCGAGTGCCGAGAGCGAAAGGCGCTTGTCTAGAAGGAAGAATGAGAGCGAAATGGTGAGTAGGCATTGTAAAGTTGGTGCTGAGTCGATGTTAAGAGGGAATGGGATGTAGTTCCGTGAAGAGATAACTACGGATTGGAGCTTTACTTATACGTCGACAATGCATTGCCTCGACCAGTCAAAGCCACACGAGGTATTAAAACCTCGTGTTGTCCGTGCTGCGTAGGGACGTGAGGGAAAATGGTTCCACTTAGAGGGCCCGGGAATCATGGTCTGGATCATTGACGCCGCGGCTCAGCGCAACAGCCTTCCTCTAAATGGAGAGTGATTGGAATGTTAGACGTAGCACAGCACAGTCCGGTTTGAAAACCCACCAATGCACCCCCAATCAGGGCCCAGACACAGCTCGGGGACATGAAAGGATGCAGAGATTGGTATTGATCTCAGTCAGCAACATCAAAATCAAGGCCTGGCCAAGCTGTCCTCCGCCTGGTGCCAACAAAGGGCGTCAATAAGCGAATCGTCATCGTGGGGTAGGTGGAAAAAACGTGGCACATGAGAACGAAAATACTAGAATTCTGTGGAGCAATCACGAAGTGAGAGCATGCCGGGGAATAGCATTGCCATTGACTCAAACACACTGACTAGCGTGTGAGGAACAGAGTGCCCCTTATGAAAACG
>JBBPOB010000196.1:0-23951 GCA_038091275.1 Tylopilus subfusipes
ACCACTATGTTCGGGTTGCAACGTAAGTTCACCCCGCGAGCTCGTAAAGGTTTTAAAGAGGTCACGAGGATCTTCCTTGTCACGTTGTGTGCGATAGTACACCTGGAAGGGAGGGGTCCCGTGAAATATGAGCGAAGCAGAAACTCCAGTGTCGCCAGAACTGTGGGCAATGATCAGTGGACTCGCGGTCATGCAGTATATACACAAAGCGCGTTTACCATTCGTGAATTCGCTTCCATTCAATCTCGGCCGTCGGCATAGGTTTTTGTACGACCTTACACGTATCTGGGGAGAGGACATCACCCTCGCACCACTATGGGGTCTTGAGTATGGGTATTTTTTCGAGCAAAAAACATGTTCATACCTTGCCCTTGATTCCGAGGATTGTGTACTCTCCCGCCGCAGTAGCGCTTAAACTAAGCGAGAATTGCTGGGTCCGAAGTGCGTCCTTCCAAGGCTTGACAGATTTGCTACCACTTTTTCCATCTTCTGATGGGTCGAACTTGAGGTCGACGCTCCACGGGGCATCCAATGGGTCCGAATCAGTCACTTGGAGAGACAAAGGTGCGTCTGAACCAATGAGCAAAGAGACTGGGTTTCCTGGACCACAGTTCCGGAAAGAAATACTGGGACGCCGAAGAATGTTGAGCGACCGCACCGTCTTGGAATTCAACGCTACTTCACGATAGAGTGTTTCACTGGTAACACCTTGATCGAGGGGGACGATGTTGCCCATACCGTCGATGACGCTCTCCAAAGCGAATATGACTCTTCCTAAAGACTCCACCGACAACGAAAGCGGAACTTTAAGCATTTGAGGTATTTTTGAGGAGGTTCTTACGACATTACGTGAATCTACATGTGGACGGGATGCTGGGTCGCTGTCTTCAATGCCTTCGACGAGGAAGCTCTCCTTTTTCCCATCGGCATATTTGGACCAACGGAGGCTGAGAGGTGGTACTCCATGGATATCAATGTTCAAGTCGACACCTGAAGTATCTCCTTGACAGCGAACTGCGTTGGATGGCTGGGCAATGGAATCGTCTGTATAGGAAGCGGTAGGACACGGGACGATGGTGACCTCGAGGGGGTGAGCTAGTCGAGCAGCCACGCCGGAGCTATCGAGTATTCTCTCTAGTCGAATAGTGCCCGGTTTGGTTGCGCGTATATGTGTGAGCGACTGAGTCTTTTGCAATTGAGAATCAGAAGTGGATGGAGCCTCGTCCTCGTCGTCTTCATATTCGTCATCAATGTAATGGACGCGGACTGACTGAAGCCCCTCGAGTCGAGCCTGTTCGATCGCCTTGAGGTCCTTTCCGCTGAGTTCAATGTACTCAATGCGACCAGTGCCAGACTGACCCTCGATGTAAGTCAAAGGGGTGAAAGAGTAGCGCACGTTTGCTGGAGTGGTATTGTTGACGAGGATAGGGATGAGCACGGAATGCGAAGGAGGGGAGAGACAGAAGGTGAGCGCGTCTGGGTTGAGGTGTGCGGTACTGATCGGTGACATGCGGACTGTGTGTTGACCGAGCAGGTGCTGGTCTCCACGGGGAACATCTGGGAAGAGAAAAGAGAGGAGACCAGAGGGAGAAAACGCGCCAGTGATACGGAACTGCTCGGGGGTGGCAGGCAAGTTGGGACGTTCTGCAGAACATGTGAGCGGGATCTCGGAGAGGCAGAAATGGACCTACTTTGTACGCCTTGGTATCCGGCTGATACGGGTGCGCCTGAACCGAGGTGTAGACTTATAGCACCGAACAACAGGCCATCGATGAACCAAAGGGAGAGTATTTGGAGGGCGACGACTGCCTTGCTGTAGGTGAGGCGTGGTATTCGGAGCTGAGAGAGGAGTGCGACATATGCAAAGTCGATGCAAAGCCACTTTCTGCCATAGGCATAATAGGAACTTTGTTCGCCCGAGGCAAAGAGGCTCTGGACGATGTCGAAGAGCTTGATGGCCTTGGAGCGGGGTGAGCGGCGAGGGAGCGCTGGCGCTGTACGGACTGACCTGCAGCAGACAGCCGAAGCTGAGATAGTAGAGACGCTGCGAGGGCACGTCGACGAAACGCTCTGGCACGAGCGGACGCGACATGATGGCGGAAAGGAAAGCGCGAGCACGTGACGAGGGAACACAGCCGGCCCCCCCCGGTTATCCAAGTCGATCGCAGCTTGGAGATGAACAACATCCCAGCGCTCCCCTCCATCGAGGGCGATCTCCTCCTCGACGTCCTCACCCGTCAGACGCACAGAGACATATCCTCTCTACCAGACAACACTGAGCACGGTGGCGCAGAACGTCTTGCAGAACTCGGCCACACCGTGCTCAGCATGGTCATCATGTACATCTTGTTTCAGCGGACACCGTTCATCTCCGCTGCCGATCTCTCCGTATGTCGTGTATCACCCACAGTCCGTGTCCTCACCCCCTTTCCACAGGAAAAACACAAAGAGCTAATGGACGATGATAACATCAGACACTGGCTTACCTGCTACAATCTAAAGGCCAGGGTGAGGGGACTCGAGGATCGATCCAGGCTAGACGATCAGACAGTAAGACGTCTCACTGAGCTGTTTATCAAGTCTTTCATCTTCAGTAGGAAGAACGTCTCCTCTTTAGCTCCTATGTGGGAGCGGTATATGTACAGAAAGGACTCCCAACCCTCCTCAACTGGATCAGTCGTCTTGTCAGCCCGGAATCTGAGCCGCTTGCGGCACCAGGAATCAATCCACCCCCCGTCCCACCACCCCCTCCTCCTTACACTTCATCTAATGCGCCGCCCCCCGCCGTTCCCCCTCCACCTATACCAGCTCCCCCACCAACTGGAGGGTTGCCACAAGTCAATACATTGGCATTATTCAACCAGACATGCGCGCAGCGTGGCCTTGTCATCAACTGGGAGAGTGAATCTGAGGGCCCTGCCCACCAGCCTCGCTGGGCAGTCAAGTGTTACGGTGAGCGTCTATTTCATTTCCCCCTGTACGACAACTCATGTCACATCTAGTCAACAACCAGCTCAAAGGTTCGGGGCAAGGCAGGAATCAGAAAGTGGCAAAAGAGGAAGCAGCCCGTCACGCATTCCACGCATTGGGCTGGGGAAGTAAGCGCATCTAGCCTGTCATACCTTGCGTGGTGTTGAGCCCACAGCTCGTAGCTTTTGCATAGATCTACCCTCCTTCGAGTAGTGATGTGCATCGCAGCGTCAACAGTTTCATTGTAGAGTACAGATGTAGCCTTAGTTCTCCCCGATAGATGTATCTGGATCATATGCTCTGGAACATCCAGTCTGTCCACGTCCAGGCTATACAGCTCTGATAAAACTCGCAACCTTGGGCTCCAAGCACAATACCGTGCATGCGGGAGAAAGCAATTGGTTAGATGAAACTCATGTAGCACGGAATGCGGGCCAACGGCGTGTTGCAAAATTCTACATCAACCAAAAGAATACATATACCGCTAATAGGCCTAGCAGGACCTTGAGAGGTGGATCCATATTCGACCAAATTGACGATAGGGTAGCCGTCAGGCTATCAGTTACTGGGGGTGGCGCACCTCCAAGAGTGTGACCTTGGCCCGAGAAGGCGCTAGTGGACGACGAGCTTGCGAATTGCTTCACGGCATTCTGCAATCCTCTGTGAACAGAATTTCCAGCGCTCGAAACGCTAGCAAGGGGTCTACACGTACGTCCTGTCAGCACCGCGAATCGTGTGGATCTGTTTGGAGCCTTGCAGGAAAATAAATGTCGGCCTGAGAGCCACGGACGACAGGTTAGATATGGAACATAGACACTATAGGGAATGGGAATACCCACATCGCCGAGACTCTGTATGTGGACGCCACGTCTCTCGCAGCGTCGACATCACACTTGACAAAGTTCACATTAGGATATTGCTTCGCCAATGCCTCGAACGTTGGTGCAATGGCGTGACAAGGACCACACCTTGTCGATGCCGTTAGAAACTGCCAAACTTGTTGGGAGGAGGAAGAGTCACCAGGCTGCGTGAAAGTCGATGACCTATGTGAGATGAGTTACCCACTGTCTCGGGCGAAAGTAAATAATCGCTGACTGTCAGCTTGTTTGAATCCGACAGTAATCCGTTGAGCTGGGACACCGAGTTGACGTGCGTAATGGACATGTTACTGTTGGTGATATGTATGTGCGGAAAGCACAGCGGACTCACGGAGGTACTTAGCAAGCTGCCGAGGCGACGGTGGGGGTGGAATACCTATTATAGAAACTGACCACCCAGTCATGAAGCCATGGCGGTAAAGAATTGGTAAAGAATGCAAATCAGTTTGATACAAATCTAGCTCTATCATCTGGCTGCATGGCGTGTCGTAGAGATGTTTTGGTTTGATGAAGCATCCGTGGCCAATCAAAGGAACCTGGTCAGCCAACTTGAAGCTCCCGCGTCATCGGACTAGCCGGAGAGTGGGACCCTGGCACTGCCAAACATCCCCTCTTTCAACGTGATGATTCCACCGCGTCTGGGTTCGTTTATCATACAGGTCAAGCTGTTTTCCCCTGCAGACGAGGCTCTCCGGCGGCGAGTGCGCGGTATGTGATTCATGCCAAGGATGGCTCCTCCCTTGACTCCAGTATCGAGTGGATGTCCACTTTTAGGGACCGCATCAGAGCGAGACCTAGTATGTGTAGCATCTCTCCCAATCGAGAGATAACGCGACGCTGGGGGTAGGATGCTGTGACTCGGTGTGCGGGTCGGTGGCTCCAGCTTTTGAGACCCTAGCTTCGGTACCAGATTCTTCTTCATGATGTGCATCAGCCCCGTCTTCTTCCCTTGCAATGGATGGAATAGGTATGGCGAGCAAGAAAATGTTAAAGGCGTCAAAGTTCTCTCACCAGGGAGAACCTTCCCAGTTCCATCCACCTTACGATCGCTGACGAGGTAGTCGAATTTCCAGCGCAGTCTTAACCCCTGCGAATCACCGTTCAGTATCGACGCCATGAAACTTTCCGTTCCAAGCACAGTGTATACACCGTGAGCCTTGACGCTGAGAGTCGCCTGTCTGGAAATGTAGTCGCGAGCCTCGTCGCTTGATACCGACACCATTCTAAGCGTCGGTGGACTATCCAGTGTCGCATAGTGAAATGCAAATGTTTCCCGCTTCGTCGGCATGAACTCAGCAACTCCTGCAGAGACGCAGGACCCGGCGTCCTCAGCGTCCTCGTAGGGATGCAACGAACGGGTCCGCGGCGAGTAGCCCATTAGTTGCATGCACGGCCTAACTGCCCGAAACCCTTCTTGATCGATCCACAACTCGATTATCATGTGCTTTATCCACGAGAGTTCTTCAGGGAGCTCTACATGCTTCATGAATGGATGCACCGCCGTATCGGAGACACGAGTGTCGGGCATGCACAAATTAATGGACACCGGTGGTGGGGAGTCGGTCAGCTGCCATCGAGGATATGATACATGTTTCGTAGAAGAAGGTGGTGTGTTACGCACAAGATTTGACTCAGCCTCGTTGACTTGCAATAGGGGAGATCTTGGACGGCCGGGAAAGCGGACCGCTCTAGCTCTTTCGAGTGGACGACGGTGGCGTGGTCGACCAACTAGAGAGGGTGAAGGCGAGATCACATCCGCCGACGATGATGGCGAAGGAGGCGCGAAAGTCGGCGTTGGCAACGTGGAGTACGTGTGGATCGTGGCAGTCATTAGTAGTTGGTTATCATCAAGATCCTCTTCGGATGCTGCAGGGGTGATGCCGCGGCTGAGATCCATGGTACTCGGATAAAAAGCCTGCGGATCCCGTAATCCTTCATACCCGTCCTGTTTGACAAATACAGGCGTCGAGTAACTGCCTAGCGTGCTTGAGTGTTCAGCGTCGCCACCAACTTGAAGGACATTGTCATACGCAGGATATATACTGCTTTTCGGTTCGCTGGAAATGGCTCTGGTAGTAGGACAGGAGTCGCTCGGAGGTTCAGCCTCGTGGTGTCCGTTCGAGAATTCCGGAGCGGTGTACGGGTCATCTAATTCCTCGAGCAAGGCTTCGCTGGTGCGAGTTAGATCCCTCGTGATGTCAGGCTTATCAATTGGCTTCGGTTCCTTGGCAACGTCGCGGAATCCGGGTGGTTCACTAAGCGTGGGGAGCGGGGAATCGCAAACATGTGTCGTCGCTTCCAGAAGGATTGGTATCTCCCCCGAGGTCGAAGAAATCAGCAAGTCGTCAGCTTTCAAGGTAGGGGATGGGGGGAGCAAGATGGCAGACAGCATCCGCAGGTCGGATGAGGTACGCGTCAACCGTACGTGGGTGGAGCTTAAGACCATGGTGACCGTCAGTTCAACACTGACCTCACACGTTATGAATGCCTAGTATTCCAAACCCGCCGACTGTCAGCGTGTCAGCCTCTGAGTACAGTATAGATGGAAGGTATTGTGCCTTTGCGTATCATGTCCCTCCATGCGCTCGGATGAAACCATATTCCTTCGTGCCTACTCTTTCTCTATTTTTGAGCAAGCAATAGTCCCCATACTCGTTTCTGCTCTGCCACCAACGCCCAGGAACCCAGAGTGTTCTGGTCAGCAGCGATGAGTGTGACGCGTCAAGAAAAGGCAAGCATACGACACGCTCCCACGTCTGCTGGTCGATGGCATAGCGAGGCTCATGCCTGGAAGAAGTTGGATGCCGGGGAAAATCAAGATCGACAAGATAGTCGCAAATTTCGACAGGAACCTATGAGAGCATTCATCAAGAAAGCACAGGTGAAAAGAACAAGACTCCGCACATAATAATCGGGAACCTCCTTATTGAGGTCATTTAAGCCAGCTGGGGTATTCCTAAAACCTTTCCTGTCCCACCACGGCTCACCTTCGATGTTTCCTGACCTGAAATGAGCGGAAAGCAATCCTTCGAAATCGCTTTTCACAAAGTCGACGGATACAACATTGGGCACGAAATAGTGTCCTGGAAAACGATGCCATTCTTTTCCAAGGCACAGCCTTAAATCAAATTGCCTAAGGACTGAAAAATTGATGCTTGGTCTGTCACTTTCCTCTACGCCGGCGGGTAAAGGTGGAAGCAGACCGGTATCATTGAGGAAACGAGGAAGTTCAAAAGCTTCGAGATGACTGAAGATAGATAATGGCGCGTGATAGTAGTGCCATAACGCAAGGATGCGCGAGATGGACAGCAGCCCCGAGACCAAGACGATGGAAAGAGTGGTCGTGCTGAAAATAAGTGACTTCGAAGCCTATGGTTAGGGTGCAACAGTGTTTGTAGGAAATAAGCGGCGAGGAATAAATCGACAATGGAATAGCCCTACCTTGTATGGGGACTTTGTCACGTGGATGTATGTGACTTCTAGCCATCCGCGCAATAGATAGATTGTCACAGCCGCATTGAAACATATGAGTGGATATGCTGGGAACATGAATCGCTCCTCTTTGTGCGCTTGTGCTGTTAGTATTGAAGCCCATAAGTAAAACGGAGCGAGTCGCAATCCGAGCACCGTAAAAGGCGAGCTTTCGTTTGGTCCTGGTTTCGTGAATCCAAGGCGCCTGCGGTCGACATAATACGTGATCGCAAGCGAAGGTAACGACGCAAATGCAAGCACCAATAGAATATTGAAGTTGAGGAGGAGATTCAAGATGTAGAAGTACCAAGGTGATGTCCCGTACAAGTCAGGGCCTCGTTCGGAACCACCAAAGATGTTATATTGGACGATGTTCCATGGGACGATGGTCCACTTCCCATATGCAACGCTATCGATACAGACCACAGGAACCTGACGCAAAACAGAACATCAACAATTGTTTCCCTGCGTTGCGCGAAGGACTCACAAAAATGAGAGTGGAAACGAGGCCAGCCAGTATAAGATGCCGCCAACGTGCGAGCATCCAATTGACGCCTGAGGGAAGGTCGGCCTTATCGCCACTGAGCACAAAGAGCTCCTCGAACACGAAGGGTAGCGAGAGAGCAAGTGCGAATGGCCACCCTACAATGGCTCCAGTAGCGAACAACATAGTGGCGGAGAGCGTTCTTCTCGTATTCTTGACGGTAGATGGCTCCAACGCAAACGAGAAGGCAAGTGCGGTAGCATACATGGCGAAAGAGGAAGGCAAAAAAGCTATGGTGCATTGAGAGGCTGGGGGAAGTGATAGGAGTAGTAAATACCGGAAGCAGCGTTCCACATGCCTGCACTGAATAGCAAGATGAAGAACAGATAACGACCAACTCTATCGTTGATCTTTTCGACTACAGCGCGGAAAAATTTGACTTCACAGAGCGTGGACAATACCGCAAGGAATAACCGCACAGCAAAGAACGCTGGTCGCTGAGCAAGAGTTTGTTAGTTCATGATTGGGTTCGAAACTTGCCATAGCTACCTTTCCGAGCGCAAATACAGACGAGAATCTGGCAGCCGGCATATGGAACAAGATATAGGCCCAGCTTCGTACGGCGAAAGTGGGGGTCACTTCCCATGTCTGAAATCCATGGCCGTATTGTAAGAAGTGTAGGGGCTCCCAGAAGTTGAAGACTGTGTAATTGAGTGGGTGGTTTGAAGGTTTGAATGAAAGCCAACCTTCGTCGCAGTCTTGTATATTGGAGTACATAGCACCCGCTACACGGATCAGGAGCAAGATGCGGACAGCAGTCTGAAAATCAGGGACCCATGGCCTCCGAGGAGCCCTGTGTGGTGCCAGTGGTGGTAAGAAAGTCCAAGGCAGGTGCGGGGTGCATACCTGCGAAGTTGGTCCTGTAAGATGCCAGCGTGTCTGCTAGCGAACTGGGGAGGAGTTGGCTGTGGAGGGACCGGGCGTCTGAGCCGCAGAGTTTGTGTACCAGAAGCCATTGACGAAGCAGCCCTTGGATCGAAATTTGGCTGTCGAAAATCACATTAGTAATCAGCAGTTAAACGACAGATCACGTGACCTTGGATGCATCGCGGAGAGATCGATTGGGCAGCGAGCTCGCGGTATGGCACATCCAGTGACAGGCTCCACGGTACGGATGTTGAACGAGGGAATCAGCTGGACGTATTGGTTTCCGTGCGTCCTGGATGGGTGGTGTCGGGCTGATTCTGATGGGGGAAGTTGGATGACCCGTTGGGGGTGGAGTGATTCGCCGCTGGTAAGACCGGATCGGGGGAGTCGCTGTGGCTGGGAGTCCGGCGAGTCGAGCCCCATCCGCTTCTCGAGAAGAAGCCGTCGTGCAGCCACTCCCCACCTTATTTCTTTCCTTCCCCCCACCCAGACACTCCCCAGTCCCCCCCCATCGCCATTCTTGCCCTTGCCCTCCCCAACACGATGGAGGATACAATCGAAACCGCTCAGCATTTCATTTACGTGTAAGTATCTTTCAACGTGCCCCCTCCCAACCCTCACTCCCTTTCTAGCACCCAGGTTTATTTTTGCTGTAAGTCAACCCAACGTTTATTCCTCAACCAAACAACTGACCCTCTCCATTTCCCCTCTAGGCATGTGTAAGTCCCTATTTCCTGCATACATGCACGTCGCTCCAGCCCCACACTCGCGGCCAACAGATGCCGTCGTCGTGTGGGACTGGATCATCAGCCTTCCCAGAGAATGGCGTTTCGTATGTCGCCTTATTTTTATCCTTTCGTGCCTCATTCTCGGTGCCCTCAGATCTGGAAGACAACCTGGACACCAGTTAAAGTTGCATACCTCTTTTGTCGGTGCGTGAAAATTGTCTCACCACCCATTCCAACGATTTCACGCCTTCTATAAGTTACTGGGTTATCGTAGTCGTACCATACCTCTTGTATGCTTTTGTCACAAATCACACCAAAGAGGTCTGCGAAAAAATATACAAGGTGAGAAAGCACCGTCGTCCTCACGTTCAGACTCACGTTCACCAATTCTCGCAGATTCCAGTCGCGTTGGCGATGTGGAACCAAGTCGGGTCAGAGTGTCAGTATCTAATTCTCCCGGAGATTCAGATCCTGATCCAAGAAAATGTCTCCAGCCGTTCTACTCATCCGCACATATGCATTTTTCAATCGGAACGTCTACCTTCTTCTGGGACTCGTTTGTGCCCTCGCCGGCGTGGTTGCATACCAGCTCTACGTGGACGCGTCACAAATGATACGTCAGTGAAATCGAAATATGTGACCATTCCCTGGTTACTCACCTTCAGAACAGTCTTGACCTTCGTGACTCCGCCATATGTGAGTGAAGAACTGGCGCAACCTACCATGCGTTTACATTACAATCTTGCCCAGGGTCCTTGTTTCCCAGCCTCGAAACCACACTCCGCGCACCTACTTGGTAGTGATATCTCATATCGTTTGAATAACCGCTAAACATCCTTTGTGCAGGATTCTTTGTGCGTTTCGTTCCGGGTTCTGATATCTGCGTGCTTATATATGAGACAAGATTGCGCCGCTCTTGTTCGATACTCTTGTCACGGCAATGACAGTTTGGAAAGCTTTCCACATTCGTATTAGAAATGGAGGAGCAAACAGTAAACTCATTCAAACGTTCCTTCGCGAGGGTAAGTAGCGCATATACACATGCTATTGAACACGCTAACTTTTCTCCTCAGGCGTCTTTTATTACATCCTGATCTCCATCGCAAACTTGGTAAGCAGGATCAGGCAGTATCCAATCTATTGTAGCTCACCGGTTACGACAGATCAACGGAATCTTTTACCTCCAGTAAGACCCTACCCCGTATCCTCTCTTGCGATGTGCTCACCTGCATGGATATCCAGACCACGCCAGGTTATATCTGCGCTGAATATTCCTCTTAGTGTCATGATGGCACCGCTACTTGCTTGTCGTCTTGTGAGTCTGTTGGTGCTGAGATTTCTAACATTGTGTTGACCGCATTTCAGATTCTGGATCTGAGGGAACGAGGTGCGGAGACGGTCTCTCACTCGGAAGGGACAGGTGTCGGGGCGTTCGCAACAAAATCTGGTGTGACCACTTCGTCCAACGGCCCACCCCATGTGAAGCGCAGGGGACTAGGGATACGCCACCGCGGCCCCGGGTCCACCATCGCCTCGAACATCATGCTTAGCACCATCGGGAGCATCCAGCCCGATCTCGAGGCAGCTGACGTCGAACTGGACGAGATGCATTTTGAATCTGGCATGGGATTTGCTGGTGATAGTTCTCGAACCCTCGGTTCACTTGAACACACAAGCCCAGCCCCGGCCTACAATTCGGTTGAGATGGGATCACCCACTAGACGCGGTAGTGTGAGCGACGGCGACGAAGCCGGGACCATGTCGGGCATCCGAGTTAACGTGGAGAAGACGACATCGACGATGTGACATCCCAGTCGGGGATTTTCTTTCATTTCGGAACAGCATCGGATTGATCCCGCTTACGCTACTCGTTTTCTTGCACATCTTTCCTCCGTTTTCGTGGGGCCTTATATGGAATGTTCAAGCTTTCTCGTTGTCTAGAATACGGTACGCCATGACGGCTGGAAGGGATAAGTAGCGCCCTGCCGATTCCTTCGTGTTCATTTAACAGAGCAGCTCACGATATCACTCTGGTGGAGTTTCACATGTTCACATGTCGTTCAACGTGGATCAGATTCGTGATCGCTCAGGCTAGCGTAGAATGACCGAATCCATCATACGTACAATCCAAACTTGGAATGTTCCCCCAACGAGCGCTCTTGTCCCACATCCCTCCACTCGAGGCCATTCGCTCAAATACATAAAACTCTAGCAGAGGGCACTGTTCAGAGAGATAACAACTATGCTTACAAAGACACGCTGAGTCAGCATGCCGCTCCCACCCAACCCACATGGTTGAGCGCTGAGCGCTTGAGCTGCGACATGTTCAAGTATGCTGCTCACCCTGCCACAGGAAACTCTGCTCCACATCCGTACGTCTTCTGTCCCCTATGTGACCACACATGACGTGTCTGTTGACTTGCCTTGCAGTCTCGTTCTTGGATATCCCAGACCTTGCGGCTTTGTCGCGTGTCTCCAAGCAGCTAGCCTTGTTGACGGCTGATCCGGTGCTCCACCGTACACGCTTGAGAGTAGTAGCTCCTTCGCGCGTCCAACACTTCCTTTTTGGTAGCAGTCCAGAGGGTATCCCCCTCAGACCAACTATCTCGGATCTCGTGCATCGCGGTGTTATGCGCGGACTCCAGGTCGAACGGCGACTGCGCGCAGGTGACTATCTCTACTCTCACGAGGCATGTGTCAGAGTGGTTTCCTTGCAACTTGTGCTATATATTCACGCTCCATCACAGTCTGTAGGTCAGTACGAGAGCAGTCTCCGCCTTCGCCGGACACATACCAAGGTCTTACTGTCTTCTTACCTGCGCACTCGGTTGTCACCGCTCACCGCGCTCAAATCGCTTCATTACTCACACGTCTTACCGGACATCGAGTCATCGGTGCTCTCCGTCTCCCGTTCCCTCTTGCCAGTTGTGCACAAACTGAAATGGAGCATTCAGAAAGACAACATGTCCAGGATCATCCGAGCACACACTTTTAGCGCAATAAACCCTAGTGAATCCTCTCACCCTTTTGGTGGGGCATTCGGTGTGTGGGCTGAGTTGAAGGGAGTAAATATCTTTGGAGACTCGGAAAGGGTCCGACTGGCTTTATGCCCGGATGTAAAGAAGATGATCAAGTTTTACGAGCAGATGGCGTGATTCAGAGGCACATGGCATTTGTGGGGAGGATATGGCACGCGTGTTGTATTTATTCCGATATGTTGTAGCCAGAGGAAAGGGGACTACTATTTCTGGAAGCGACTGAATTGGCAGGACTTGGTTCCGACACGTCAAAGATCATCGATCATCGATCAGCGCTTCAACCAACGCTGCAGGGGCAATGGTCGACGCAAAACAACAGCAGCCTACTAAGCTGATCATCGAAGTATGCGTAGATTCAGTTGAATCGGCCGTGGCGTTAGTCCTCGCACAATCCCATTATCTGATTAACACACCACTCTCCAGTGCTGTGCGAGGAGGAGCAGACCGCCTTGAACTATGTGGTAACCTTAGCTATGGCGGCGGAACTACGCCAAGCATCGGGTTACTTCAATCCGTGAAGAAGGCAATCCTGAATGTTCCCATAATGGTACGATTGCCTTACGAGTTTCATAGTCGAATAATAACGGCCATGGCAAGGCAATGGTCAGACCTCGCACAGGGGACTTTGTGTACAGTGAAGAAGAAGTGAATGTCATGCTACAAGATATTTCTGTTTTCAAGGAATGTGGTGTCCAAGGCGTCGTTTTTGGCGCGCTCACGGCTGCAGGTGATATTGATGAAACTTTGGTCAGAAAGTGGGTACAAACACCTGCTCGAAAAGTGGATATTGACTTTAGTATAGACTCGTTTCGGCGGCAGTACCCTTAGAAGGTAAGCCGCTCTGCTCTGCTATCGTTTGAGGCTATCCTTGGAATATAGTTTGTTTCCATCGCGCATTTGATATGGTCAGTGACCTGAAGAAAGGTACGATTCGACATTCTGCAAGGCAATTGTTGACTCAGTCACGCACTAAAGCATGGCAAACGCTGTCCAAGATGACCGGAATCACAAGGGTACTGACCAGGTGACGTCATCCAGTAAAGCAGCGCAGCCTCCCGTTGATTGAACACGTTTTACTGCAAGTGGTCAGTGTAGAGATGTAAACTCTCCGGAAGCCCTCGAGGCCTTGGCATGGATGTTCGACTCTGCTAGCCCTTTACCTATTGGGATTCTCCCTGGCTCTGGTATCAAAATATCGACCATTCCAATATTATGCAAAACTCTCCTATCGCATGGACTGAAGGAGATCCACTTGAGCGGCGGTAAATGGATAGACAGTCGTTCTGCATTCACACGTGAGGGGATGGGGATGGGAGAATGGCGCATTTGGAGGACTGACGAAGAGGCTATCAGGAAAGTAAGAAATTTCGTAGACACCTTCTGTACGACAGAGGCAAGCGGGACTTGAAGCTCGAAGGTGGTGGTCCTGTCCCTTCTTGCGCTGGTATCCATGTACTTTAATGATCTGTAGCGAGTCGCACTAGAACCGTCACGTGACCTGCGCCCATGTCAGCATGGCTGGCAGGAGTGCTTTCAAGATAATGGGCATTTCATCGTCGTCTCCTTCAACGCCAGGAATATTCACTTGAGAGCACCGGACAAAAAGGACGGTACCTTTCAAATGACGATGAAGCGAGAGTTGGAGGCGTTAGCTGGTGAAGTTGACCTGGACACCCCTCGGTTGAAGCGACGCAGAGAGCTCCCCGCGCCCCCGGAGACGACCGTCCCACCGGTTCAACCACCCGCGACGACAAATACCAGCGATGGCGACGCAACTGTCCAGGACACGGAGGGCAACGTCATCGATGCAACTGTGTTGAAGGACCAGGCAACCAAGTGGTGGCAGACGGTCAAGGATGCAGTCAATAAAGAGTACGTTACAAACCGCTTTCACCACCGCTTTGCCAGGTCTTTTTCTGACAGTTCTACAAATGGCTGATAAACACATTTCAGAGGCAACATATGCTCTCCAGCTTTCATGCGACTCCCCTCCAAACGCCACTATCCAGACTACTACAGCGTCATCACACACCCCATCTGCTTAGACGACATCAAGAAAAAAATCGATGGAGGCGAGTACCATTCCCTCGACGATGTCCGGCAAGACTTCGAATTGTGCTTTGCCAACGCCAAACGATACAACATGAAGGAGAGTGCAATTTGGTTGGATGCCAAGTTCTTGCTCGTCAGTGCGGTGTAATATCTATTTGTCCCCATCATTCACTCCCCTTGTGTACTCACAGAAACTTGCCAACAAGGAGTACACCAAATTGACCGGCAAGAAGGTTAAGAAGAGCAGTGACTACGACGAAAATGGGGAGGAGAAACCGGAGGGTGAGGCTGATGACGACAAGAAGAAGAACAAGCCCCCGAATATGAACCGGCTGCTCAAATCAAGGCTTCAAAAGCTCGTGGAGAAAACAGACGAAGAGACGTGAGCCGTATATCCATCTCTTCTCATTTCCACTTGGCTCAATGTTTTCAGACATCGCGTCCTTTCTGACGTCTTCATGGAAATGCCATCGAAGAAGGACTATCCGTCTTACTACAAGCAAATCAAACGTCCAATGTGTCTCGAGTATATCTTCGTATGTCTGAGCAAACATTCCTACTCAGTCGTACTCACCATCAACACAGAAACGACTAAAACGCAAGGAATATACTACTTCTGAGGAGTTCGCCAACGAGGTCGAACTAGTGTTCTCAAATGCCCTCGAATTCAACCAGGATCACAGTCAAATATGGGAGGACGCTGGTACCCTTCGGGTTGGTGGGTCTTTTGTGTAATGTCGCAAAACTCAAACCCGTTATAGGACTATTTCCGACAACTCATGTCTGATCTCCCACCACCGCATGCCCTACCTAGGTATGCGAAAACGCCAGGTAAAATCAAGCTGAGAGTCCCGGGTGCGCCATCCGGCCCAACGACTACCCCGCAGTTGTCAGCAGATAGCTCGGGTATAAAGGACCACGCCACAAGTTCCTTGACGTTCCGATTACCTGGTTCCGGTGCCGCCGTCAAAAGTCCTGTCCAGGTGCTCGAGTCGTTGCCCAAAGCAACCTCGAATGCAGTTGTCGCAGCTACAGCTGGAGTTCCCGTAGCTCAGCCTCTTGCGCCAAAGTCCACTCCTACTTCGACCCCCGTCTCGGCGACTTTCGCTCCAACTGAATCTTCGCGCGTAACAACTCCTACCACCACTCCTACTACTTTAGCGGCTGTGCTGTCTTCAAAAGCGAACGCACCCTCTCAAGTCGCCGTTCAACAACTTCAGTACTCAACCCCTTCACAATATACGCACTATCCCAACGCAACATACCACCCAGCAATACAGCCCATCGCCACTCCAAAAGCCACCGCATCCACAGTTCCAACTGCGGCACAAGTCAACCAACTCCGCAACGCGCACTCCGTCTCGAGATCCCCTGCGCCATCACTTAGTGGCCACAGGTTCCTGAAGGAGGTTCTTCTCACCGTAAAGCCTCGGGAAAGATTCTTCTGGCTAGATCATCGTGACGGTGTCAAGTCGTGGGCTATAAAGCTTGGCCATGGTGAGATATCCTTGTCTATCGCAGAAGTCACATTTCTTGGAGATGAGGAGCGTGATAGTAGCGATGAAGACGCCGACGCCCATGACCTTGAGGAGGAAGAGGAAGAAGAGCCGTTACCAAAGAAACGTGGTCGTGGCCGCCCGCCAAAGAACTCGAAGGTTAAGGCTAAACCAGTAACAGCAAGGAAAGCTGAACCCGCAGGAAAGAAGACTTCAAAGGCCCCCGCCCCAACACGCGAGAGCATTCAGGTTTTGTTGAATGGTAAAGCCGTCGGTGAGAAACCGGAACAGGAAGGGGTTTGGGATGTAGATTTGCAGAGCGGTACAGACGTCTTAGAAGTAGGTGAGAAAGGTGGTCATGTCTGGAAAGTGTACCTGGAAAGAGTGACCACCACTTGATCGGGTATCTTCTGGTCATTATAATCCCTCGCTTTCGTCCAGGTATCTAATCGCTTATTACTTAATGGTGTATCCCCTCATTGTAACTTTTACTCTATGAAGACACTAGTGATTCCATTGTCCAATAAATATCTTGTTGGTCGTGAAGTAGAAAGCAGGAGAAAGAATATCTCAATTTCTAAGTCCTAGTGGTCTGTCATCGTCAGACACATCAATCTCGTCCCTAGAGTCCAATTCATAGTCCCCAGCATATTCCACGTCCTCGGGCTGGTATACCTGATATCTTCCCGTCCTCTCGACTTCACTCCATATATACTCCCTGAGCATTTCCTCTCTGTTTATGGGACGGACTTCGTAGCCTTCTGATCCACGTCTTACCCTCAGCCCCTGATGCTCTTCCTCGTGGTCTGTGTCAGTCTCTGCAGAGTAAGATTGGAGTGGATGGTCATCGTGGTCAAAATCTGGATGATAAGGCGGGAGTGCAGATGTATAAGCTCGATTGGACGATCGTTCGTCGATAGGCCGCGATCGTGCATTGAAGGGGCGAAGGGCAGGGTTAACGTCACCGTTTTCATAAGTCCAGGGGCTATCAGGGAGCTTGAAGGGTTTTTGGTGCTCTAAATCCGGATCCCTAGGTGGCCACGCCTCCACATCATGGACTGAGATGGAAAGAAAGATGGATATCAATTACCACGCAAGTTATGACGGATAAAATGCATCGCAGAGACTGACAGGGTCAAGGATGGAGATACAAGGCTCCTGTCCCATGACTCTCCGCAGTACCTGGTACGACGCGGAAACGTCTTGTCACTCACCAGTTCCGATTGATAACTGGAACTTAAGGCCAGTCCCGACAGGGACTGTGGGACAACACCAAAGAAGTGGATTACTGCCCAGAACATAAATAATGTTCTTCCAGACTCCTATATCCTATCGAAGAGTTAGCGAACTCGTGCTGGGAATGTTAGGCACATACATAAGGAAACTTGACCTGACAGTGGAATAAGTTGCTGCAACAACTTCAGATACGAACGGCGCACCTCTTGTATCTTGTCATTGCGTTTCAGTGTAGTGGCCTTGTCCTTCTCCCATCCTTCAATTGTGGTGGTGTTACTTGTCAAGTTATAAAAATGATATAAGCTGCACACGCGCTCTCAACTTGGGGTTCTCGCGACCGGGGAAAACAAACCTGAAAGCGCCGACGGCGAGGATGACCGGCACTACGAACACGTAGTTCATGATAATTAAGAAGAAGTTGAAACCAGACAAATCATTCTGAACCGAATCAATGCGGAGAAGTGTTGATTGTGGGAGGACTCACGTAGTATCTCGTGTTTATTGTAGCCATAACCCTCCTCGTTACCATGGAAAGGTGGTAGGCACATGTGACATCCACGTAGAACAGGAAATGAAGAAAATGCCCATAGTTGAAATGACCAATGCAGTTATTCACCCAAGGGCAGTGGTGATCTGAATAGGTGGTAAGAAATGTGCGACATTATCCATCAAGCAGCACGAACCCATTCGAAGCACGCATCTGTATGGAGTAAGTTAGAAATGCACAATGTATGGGAATGCGTTAACCAACCGATTGCACTGTCTACAATGATGCGACCTCGGGGGCTTGTATTTTGCACAAGTTCGACAGTATCTGGGACCTCCCGTGAGCTTCTTGACTTCGTAACCCTCTCCAGCAAGGAAGTCGGGCTCCTGGACCTGGTGTCAGACGATGGGGGAGAGGTAAAGGAGCCAATCTGACCCATCCATCGGGCACTCGACCAGGGTCAGTGACTATGCATAGGTAGTAGTTCCACAGCAACATGAGCGCCAGAGCACTGCAGTGGAGTCATGACAAAGTCGAGCGGATAAAGAAACGGCTCACTTGAATGGGACGAGCAGTGTTATGAGCTCGACAGTCCATTCGCGGCCGTACCAAGGCCATATGATGAATACCTGTGAAGTAAGTACAGGGAAGAGTATCAACAGCAGCACAAAGCTGATGATGAGGTAGGACAAGAAGGGGTGCATCAGAAAGCTGTGACACGTCCCAAAGCGGCTATTTACACCTTTACAAGTTGCCATGCTTCAGCACCGTGTCATACCCTCGACACGGCCATGGCGCCCAATACGTTTCGTTTCACAGTGGAGTCGAAGCCCGACTGGTGACCAGCGTTCGTGTAGACTCTCAAAACTCGCACTGACGTCAAGGACCACAGCCGTGAAGGACAATGTTGAAAGTGTGCGAAAGCCATCTCCTATACTATCACGTACGCCTCGAACGAATGTACTTGCGGTTCATCCTCAAGCAACGTCTTTCCTCCCTTTAGGTTTAAGCGATAGAACGCAGTCCGGGATACATGGTGACGCTGATGCAGAACAAAAATTTCCTCGTGATCGCGCTGAGGTTACGGCTGCGGCACACAGAACACTGTGCCCCCGAGCTACTTCCTTTATCTCAGCTCCGTCTGCGCAGAAGAGGGATCATGCAGTCGCGAAATGGTTCACGGATGTTCGAGAACTTGACATCAATGTAGACCAACCCGATGAGCTCAAATCGCTGCCGCGCAAGAAACGCTTGGGGTCTAAATCTCCGAAGCCGCATGAAATGAGACCCAAGACAGACTTGAATGCGCTATTTGCACCCTCTACTGTTCGCTCTGCTATCTCATTGCGACTCCAGACCAAGAGAGAACTGGGCGGCGACTACGCCAGCTACCTTCCAGACGGACATGCTGATCCATATCGGCTCCCCATATCCTACGCTCGCTTGGTTCTTGGCCGAAACAAGCACATACCATTGAATGCGCAAACTGGTGCCTTGAATATTGTCGAGGAAGCGATTCGGGAGAAAGCGCCCAGGCAGAGTAAGTAGACTCTTGGTGCTCACTTGGCTCTGATTTGAAAATCGTACCATGTAGTTGTTTAGACGTATTTCATCTCTCTGTGTTTTGCTTCACCGTTGGCAACTGAAATAAACATAAAATACGAAGGAAAAAAAAAACTACGAATGCGGCGAAATTTGCGCAGGGTGTAATGTAGACGCTGACGACTGCTCGAGTAATGGAACAGAAGGTACACTAGGATCTTTGGGCATGTTACCGACGATCGTCGGTGAACGGGGCCGAATCCACTCCGGAAGCTCAAAGTCCCTCACTTCCTCTAAAGCCTGCGGGACTTTAGTGCCAAACGCAGTCACATGTCTCTGCGTTTTCCGTGAGTTGGGTGCAGCTTGATTACGCAGAGCCCATTGCATGAGCACACATGGCTCAGCCTTTTGCGCAGTCGAATGCGAGGACTTCGTGGTGGCGTATTCAGGAGAGCTGCTAGAACAGGGGGATTCTGCATCATCGATGCGCGATGTCCGATAGCGTTTGTAGGGTCGGTCAGAAGACACTGACAATGTATCGGACGAAACCTTCGAGAACGGCTTCATAGGTAACGAAGGAGGATGTATAGAGTTTGAATTAGCTCCGGGAGAGTTTCCTGGCTTGTAGCGTGTTGATGGGACCTTGATCTTCAGTATAATTGACGGGGCAAACTCCCTTGCAGTGGAGTTGGACTCCCCTGGACTACACACGTCAGGAAGTTGCACATTCGTGCTATTAGGTCTGTTGGCGCCCTTGAGATCTGCAAGCTTTTTCTCGGAAGGGAGGAGAGTTCGGTAACGCTCCTCCAGAATAGATGCGACCTCGAGCATTTCTTGTCGGCGCCTCTCTCCTTCATCGTGGATTGGGGCATCAGTCTCGGGGTCGGATAAGCTAACTCCGGACTTGTCTTCGTCCATTCCTGGTGCCGAGGAGAAGGACGCAGCAGGCAAACCAAGGAACGCAGAGCCATCCATGAGCTTGAGCTGTTCGATGCGTTCCTTGAGCTTATACTGCTCGTGTTTCAGCTTCTCCTTCTCGCGAAGTCGTTGTCGCTTTTCAAACCATTCGTACTTCCGATGTCGCTTCTCGTACGTTGCATCAGAGGTGTCTTCGTTATCCTGCTAGAAATACCAGGGACAAATTATGATTACACGTTATACACAACATGGATGTACGCACCTCTCCTGATGACCGGGGCCTGAAACGCCCTCCCACGGTTGCTTCCTCGGACAACAGGGAAAACTCGGGAGTCTGAATGTTCAGCTGCTCCCGATAGGCCTTTATAACATCAGACCGGTCGAAGTAACGTTGATTAGCAAAGGTGTTGAGCCCAAAGCTCGCCGATTTTGATGGAGGTTGGAGTAGTGCCGAATTTGTTGTCAGTAAGAAAGGTGTGTCTGCAGGAATGAGTGGCTCATTGTCGACTGTAAGAAAGAGATAACGGATGAGCGTGAAACGACAAGGAACGGAAGATACTAACATCGACGTTTCTGTGCATCCAAAATCATGAGGTCGACATCACAGCTTCCTATCCCGGGACCACCGCGACGAGAACGTGTGGGTAAGACACGTTTCTGACGAAGATGAGGGGTTGTTAGATGGGATGCATCCGCCATGAACTTCGTCGGCGCGTCCCTCGCGTTTCCACAACGCTGACGGCGAGGACGAACGTTGGCCGAGGTGCAACGTTGGAGTCGAAATCGAAGAAGACGACTGGTACCAAGAGGCCACAGCGCAGGCAGTTCGTCGTCGTGGACGAAATCGCGCCTGATGCAAGTTGTGGACTGCGTCGATGGAACATGGCTACTCTAGTTTCTACGCTTGACAACAAAGTCTCCACCGAGTGTCCACCAGCACGTTGTCCACCATCAAGGACGGATGGAGGAACAGCCAAGCCGTCTGCAGTCAAGGCAGAGACCGCGTCCGTGATTCTCCCCTTTGGCACATACACATAGTCGGTATTCCTAGACCCCCCACTCGAGCTGTAGCGAAGATGCAGCCTTGACCTGAGAGAGCTGCTCACCAGGTGGAAATCGCAAACATCGGTATCCCAGCATTCTTAAGAGGTGATGCAAAGGCGCAAATCACGCCCGTCAGTTCTATTGCCCAGTCAACACACAGAAACATGATCGGGCAAGAGTTTGGACCAGATTCTATCGGACCCGCTATCTTGATGTATTTCCATTCTCCTTCATCTTTTTCTGCTTCGCAGACGACGGATATCCCTTCCGTCGTTTGAGCGATCGAGATGATCCCCGATGTCGCCTTGGACGCGCTCAGTTCGCGGAGACTCCGGAGAGTGTAGGATGGTATCTCATCCGGCAAGGCATATTTTCTGACGGAAAATGTCTGACCCAGAACGTCAAGATGAAGGCACGGGTGGTTGATGGGAGGGGTCATATTCGAATAGATTGTGCGTCTCGAGTCTTTCAGGAGTTCGCACCAACACCAGCAGCTAGTACATCGGCACGCAAACTAGGGAAACTAACTGTCGTACTGCATGTAATTCAGCCTGATTTAGGGAGGTACTGAACCCCATCGGATCGACAAGAGTTTCTGCTGCTGGGTGAGCCTAGGTGATCATCAACACCGGCGTGTGAAGTGGGAAATAATTGTGCTCACTGATGGGAACGAAGTTGCCATCGATGACTGATCCCTGCAGGTTGAAGTACCAACTAATCGTGTTCAGACCACCGTTGGAGCAGCCGACATCAGGAGTAAACTGGTGCGAGGCCGTCTTGGGTAAAAGCTCTATATCATAAACATGTACTTACACCTCCGGAACCGTTCTCAAGCGCAGATATGATATCCGACAACGCATAGGTTTGATCTGTGGAAGGTGTAATACCAGCGTTCGCGAGCCAAGTGTACGTGGGGAGGGTCTTGAACAGATTGACGATTGTCTCGCAATATGCCACAGCCTTCGCGAAACGAAATCAGCCGTGTGCGTGACCCCCAGCTCATTGGCAACTCTACCTCAGCTCCCTGGGGACTGCCAGATGGGAGGCAGTTGGGTTCAAGCGTGCTATCAGGAATCCGATTTCAGCGAAATATTGAAACGAGACAACGTAGTTTTTACCTAAAGCACGTGCCATGCGCTAACCATTCATGCTAGACTACCGTCAGCGAGACGTCCATATGGTCAGATGATGACGTGCATTCCAAAGTTTCTCGCTGGTACCATGATTGTTCAGCCAGTATTGCTTCATGTAGTCCAACGTAGAAGTAGCGCCCTTGTCCGAGAGAAGCTGGACGAGGTCACCTCGACCGTGCCCATGGAATTATGTCGGACAAGTTGCACACCTGGGAGATATCGTAGTTACGCGACGGATCACAGTTCTCCTGGAATGAACCATCGCAACTATTGGCGGGATGATCGATGAGCGCGAGAAGAGCATCCTTGATAATAACGCACTTGTCGTTCCATAAGCCTAAGGCTACATAAGATTCGATGGTATTGCTTTGCAGAAGAATCACTCGCCGTGAATGGTCCAGCTGTCAGCAGGGCTGCCAGGGACGTTTGTGTCCCAGAACTTGCGAGATATCACACTCAGTTGCAGAGTGGGTATAATGGCAGAGAGAATACCTGAGTTTGCAACAACAGGCCCTACGATAGAAAGAAGCGAGTCAGCAACGATCTGTCAAGAACGTGGAGGACAACATACGCCCGGGTATTCGGTGCAGCATGTATCGGACGGTGTAGTCTTACAAGAGGCTGGACCAGATGTAGAACAGCCGGAGCTGATGTCCGAGTTCAAGAAGCGCGGAATAGTTGTTGCGCACGACAACCCGACGAGTTGCACTAACCCTAAGAGGACTAAGGACAACGTCATTTTGAACGGGATATGGGGAGTACTTCTACATACAAGACTCAGGTATTTATCGTGTTGGTGGAAAACAACGTGGTCAGGTTGTACAAGGGATGATTAATCGATAATTGATGGGTATGCATATGGTGAGCTGTGACTGACCATAACCGACCATGCGTCTGTCCATACGTCAGCGGCGTTACAGCGCAAGCGATATATGTCTTAGATTGGATAGCCAGCTGGCTGATTGCTCTGCGGCCGCCTGACTACATCGATCTATACGTATCCCCCTCACTTTCAGGACCAGCACCATCATGATGCACTGTCCACATGTCAACCCAATGCTGTGGAGGAAACATGTGGTCCTGAGCATTCTGAGAAGCCCATGGAACCATGGACCCTGACGCAGACGGCAAGTTAAATCCAAGCACAGCTGCGAATCTGGGATTGATGTGTGGCTGGATGAAACCTTGTCCGTAACCCTGAATATTGTTGGTCTCCGAAGAAGTCCAGGCACTCGAAGCTGGTTGAGCCGGTGGATGAGGTGTAATCGCATCCCCGATTTGTCCATGCCCTGTCGCACATTCGTCCATCCGCGCGGCCGCTCGAAACGACTGATGCGTATCTGAGTCGAACGTTCGGTGAGATGCAACGTGGTTTTGACGATATCCTCGTCCCCTTGCACCCCACAACTCATGACCCCTCCCACGCGCACCCCGACTGAAAAGACGCCCGTGGGATGATGCCTTCGAACCGTTTCCACCACTCTCACATTTGGGCGTCCCTCCACTTTCGTAATTCGCTTCCGTGGGGTGTACACGAACATCTGAAG
>JBBPOB010000197.1:0-23876 GCA_038091275.1 Tylopilus subfusipes
CCACATGTACAAACCTTAGAATAGTATATAAAGGCTCAGGTGAACAACTGGACTCCCCAGTCTTGTTCACTTGGAGATTTCCCATTCTCCACTGTCCACTGATTCCTCGCCCTGCTTGATCTCAACTTAGACTATCAGCTCTTCAGTGAGTCTGGTCGTTTCACACACAGCTACCAGGTGTAGTGAGGAATCCTCAAAGAATGAACTGGTCCACTGCTGAATCCTATGAAATGGATGCCTTCGATGCTGCTGCTGAAAGCAATGAGTGCAAAATAAAGGCTGTCTGAAGCAGTCCAAGCATCTATAAACTCCATCCAGGCCACATTTGGAACACTTCTGAGGATCTGGAGGTGCTTCTAAGTCTAGCAAGGTCCATAGGAATTCTCCCTTGTGTGCTACCCATTCCTGGAGATAGTCATTGAAGGTTTGTGAATATGTCAGACATGGGTTGAGTTGTTCATCTGCAAAGGTTCAACATGGAGATCTTTTTCTTTGAAAATCTTAATGGTCTTATCTTCTCAGAGTTCAAATGGCTGTCATCAAAACTAGGGGGGTTGTGGTCAGACATGCCTTGAGATATGGAACCTGCAGGCTTGACAGAAGATGACTGGGCCATTTCTCTCTCAGACATTTCAGTCTCTTGATCTGCCAATCTGACCAGTTGGGTTTTTGGACCCCTTGCAGTGACCTTGGTCACTGAAATGACATGGATCACTTTACCTCAGTTGATCCTTCTCTTGTTAGGTTTTTTGGGCATGCTGGATGGTGGAGAGTATGCTGTCTGGTTCAGACAATGTGCTGTGTTGGATGAGTAGTGCCATCCAAAAAGGGAAGCAGTGATGTAAGACCACATGGCAGTTGCTGTATTGGAGAGAATGGCCAAATGAGGTACCCAAGCTGGTCCAATGGGAGCCTCTGATTGGCTCAGATCATAATCCAGAATGAATGTCCACTCACCAGTGAAAAGACTTCAGACTTCTGTTACATTTCTTTCTAACCCTTAGTAGTCACTACACATTTCATACACTTTACTTCGTAATAACTAGTGTGACTGACATTAGTAACCAAAACCTAATTGGCATGACTGACACCAATTAGCATAACTAACATTAGGATTCATTAGGAATCAAACCCTAGTTAGCATGACTGACACTAGGTCATCACTAATTAACCCTAGTCAAAGCGACTCAGAATGAGTCACAAGTAGTCAGATCACTTAGGAATGAGTCATAGCTAGTCATATGCTTATCAGCCTCATGTATTTCATCTCTGTACACTATCTCTGCCTCATGCCCCTATCTCATCCTCATGTTCATCCTCATGCATTCCTCATGTACATTATGATTCACCATGACTCCCCTTCAGCCTCTAGGGTATGATCCAGCTATCTGGGCTATACACACATGTATTCCTTATGGTAGATAAGACACAGGATATCTTAGATCTACCATACACATGTACAAACCTTAGAATAGTATATAAAGGCTTGGGTGAACGACTGGACTCCCCAGTCTTGTTCACTTGGAGTTTTCCCATAACTCTCTTGTCTGATCACTGATTCCTAGTCCTCCTTGTGCCAAGTTGACTATCAGCTCTTAAGTGAGTTCTGGTTGTTTCAACTTCTACCTCCCTAATTTGGATCGGCTAGGTGACTTCATACTGTGCTTGAGTTATGATCCCATTGTTCGGCACACTAGAACATACTCAACTAGAGTGGAGGAATATATAGAGAAGGAAGAGACCCTTTGATGGAAAAACTTTTCTGGCCACAAACCCATTCTTGACAACATGTCAGATGAAGAAACTGAGAACTATGCAGTTACCAAATACCAGCAGACAGAATATTATGGATCTAACAATGAAGGAGACAATGAAACTCAATCAAATGATGGCCAAACAGATGGGGAAGAAGAGGCCAGAGCATTGGAGCAGCCAGCATTGAAGAAGTATCAAAGTCTTTCAATGGAGGTTCTGGAGGTCCTGCAAGCAGGATGGGCTGGATGGAAACAATCACAAGACAATGAGAGGAAGAAAAATTGGAGGGCAATTAGTAAGAAGGTGAAGTTGTTCCAGATGCATCAAGGCATTGACAAGTTGGATTGGAATCATCGACTGCAGGTATGTGTATTCAGCCAAACAAACTGTGGGGGATAGCTAAGAACCACAGACATGCCTGGCCTGGATGCATAATCAAGGACAGGTGAGGCAGGGGAAAGAGATTTGGCTTGGCCAGAAATGGAATGCCTGGTCAGTCATTTGAGAGACCCAGAAGGTTAAGCTAAAGACTGTGATCGAGGAGAAGTATGGAGCAGTGGTGGGATTGGCTGAGATGTTCAGGCACTATCAACCCACTCTGACCAAGCTGATGGAGAGCTTGATGGAGGAGGAGTTGGCCAGGGTGGAAGCTATGGCTGAGGAATGGAATACTGCAGGAGCAGCTCTAAAGGCCCAGACTTAGTATGATGTGATTTCTTGTTCAGTGCTGATGCTGACTGACAGCCATTTGAGATTTGCTCCCAGGGGGGCCGAGAAGGCAATGAGAAGCTTTGCCAAAGAAATGTGGAAGAGGGGGGGAATAAGAATGGTTATTCTGTGCAGGTTCAAGAACAAGAAAGGGGAAGTATTCTCCCAAGTGTGCATTCATCTTGCATATTCATCCCATTATTGGCTGACTTGCCCAGCCATGACTTCAACTCTGACATCACTGAAGGCCCGAACTTTGGTGCAGTGGAAGAAATCCAGGGAAGCTTTGACCAATTTCTCACCAAATGCTTTGATGCACCTAAGAGGTGAGATTGAGAAGAGCAGCTGTCACTTGCTGAAAGGAGCAACCAGGCAGAAATAGCCACAAGGAAAAAGCCTTTGCAGAAGGGCCAAAATGATCCGGTGAAGAAGGTGACCAAGGCTGATGGAACAATCTGGATTCCTGAAATTGATAATGTTGGCTGGCCAGAGCTGCAGGCAATGGTCCGGTGATTTCTAACCACTCACTATAGTAGGTGGCTTTGAGATTCTTCATGACTACCATTTAATAGCATATTTGATCTAGGGAGGGTATGTAGGAACTCAAAGGCCTCAGCCCCATTCAAGAAGCTAGCTCAGCACCAAGGCAAGCTGTTCTTGAAATTCCATTTGCCACTGGGATTCATATTCCCAGATGATCCCAGCCATCTGAGAAGGGAGGAAGCAGTGAGGCTCTTAGAGCACATCTGAAAAGACAGGCAACCCACCCACAGAATGTTTTTCAATTTCAATATTGGCTGGACAGCACAGGTGATCTTCAGCCTTCAATTGATTCCATGGACAAAGACAAGCCAATAAAGACAAAGAGAATCAGTAAGGGCTGAGCAAAGACCCCTAAGCCAGGAAGATATCTTTCCCAGAGAGCCCTTTCAGCCAAAGATCTGAACTCTGAGGAGGAGTCTGAAGCATACTTCTGGCCAGACTTCAATAATGAAAGCATGCTAAGCACTGGAGAAGGAGGAAGCAATGGAAAAGGGAAGGGGGCTGTCCAAGGGGAGCCATCCAGAGTCTGAATGGAAAAGGTTCTCTGAGATGAAGAGAATCCAGAGGATGGGGATGGTGATGTGGAATCTGGCAAGAAAGATGGGCTATGAGATAAACAGCATTGGGAGAAGGGGAAGAGGAAGTGGGCATACCAAAACATCTGTGTGCAGACACCCAGGATCATGTCTTTGGCACTACTCAAGCTGCAGATGAACCAGCTGATGCTGAAGGTGTGTGATTCAGCTGTTGGCAATGCCTGAGCTAATAGAATATTTGACAGAAGGGTCTGGATGGGCACAGGCTGAAATTCCCATTGTGTACACCAAGGGACAGATGGCTTCTCCCATCAGACATGCCCTGCCAGTATACCACAGGGATGTGAATGATGTTGGCCATGTCACCAAATCACATTCTGGGGAATTGAAGTCCACTATGAAGAAGTCAAAGCTTGCTTTGGTTGACAGTGATCTTGGTATGTGCCTAAACATCATAATGGTGACAGCAGTAATGAGGCAGCTTTCATTTAGATCCTGCAGAAGAGGTGATCATGCCCTCCAGACCCAGGACAGTTTGGTCCTGGGCCATCGATGAGTACCCTGGTAGTGAAGCTACTTCAAGAGTGTCAATTGATATGTGCTTATCATTCAGTTCATTCAGAATCTCATATATGACACTGTCAGTCAAGCCAGAAACTCTGAGGAGATCTGGGTGAGCCCAAAGGGCCCCTCTCCCTGCTGATGCAGACTTTGAGCAGATCAAAGGCAAGTATGGCTGTAAGTGAAAGCCAACCTTTGAAAGAAACAAACCTTGGAAGATGCAAAAGTCCAGGTAGTTTTATCTAGTTGATCACACTGAGAAACATCATGTGATGTTTCATTGAATGTACATGAAGTTAGCATTCATACCTACATAAGTACACAATGATTTGGGTGACAAAAGGAAAATGGCAATGCAGGGAATAAAACAAAGTATTTACTGGCCGCTTGGGCCTGGGAACTCCAGCCCTTCCATTGGCCCTTCCTCCAACTCACCATAGTCTTGTAGGAACTGCAATATAGAGGAAGCAGGCTTGGATGCCTTCAAAGCTCTGGCTTGACATTTAACATTCAGCTTGAAAAGAAGTGAAGGATGGTCAAGGGCTGGCAACAAGAGGAATGGGCTTGGGCCCAATGCTGCTCCAGCCGTCATTGCTAGGAAAGGGCTCAGCCTATCAGCTCCAAGTGGGAGATAGGGAGAGGGCAATCCTTGGCTTGGGTGGAAGGGGTAGTTGAGGGGATAGGGAGGTTGCTGGTCTTGTGAACAGGCCTGGTAAGGGCGCAAGGTGTCAGAGATGATGCAAGGGGAGGGGCAGCCAAAGGTGGAGTAGATGGCGCCATGACCGGGGTGTTAGCAAGCATCAAGATTAAACCAGACTCTCCTGGGTCATCTGCTAGTTCCATTTTGGCCTCCTCAGAGCTGAATGGAGCAGGCTCTGCAAATGCTGAAAATGGAAAGTGTAGGTCTGAAGATGGCCCTGCCTCCCCACCTACCTCCTGCCAGAGAGACTTTAGGACCCAAGCAAAGGTCTGCATCCCATCATTCATTGCCTTGAGCAAATGCTTAAAGGTCCAAGGACATTGCTCGAAACTCATATAATGAGTTGTGAGCTGCTGGATGGTGTTAAGGAGAGTCTTGAAGTCCACTTGGATCATGTAGCCTTCCTTGAGGAGACTCAAAGGGCCTGCAAGAGTCATTGAAGTCCCTTAATGGGACCAAGGGGTAGAAATAATGTGTTGGCCCCCCTTCTTGGGAATAACAACCACATTGAACACTATGTGTGACAATAGTGAGTGCCAAACTTTGATATATTGGCTGTACCTCACATACCTTTCTTGCTTGAACCTGCTGCTTTGACATTGATCAGCCTAGGTGTTACTTTGACAACACCAGGCTTGGGTCTTTGCTGTTTTGCTTTAGAGGGAGGGGATAAAGATCTGTGCAAGTCTACTTGCCTCCCAAAGCCAGAGGGGGAGGTGGACACTAAAGATGAATGGTGGTGTGATGGCCTGGCACCAAAAGAGGGCAAAGAGTTGTGTTGAGGGCAAGGCTGTGAAGGATGTCTTGAAGCTGACTGCTGGCACTTTTTGCTTGACATGGCTGCATTTCAACTTCTTCCTGTAGCAAGTCATGCAAGCTTGGTCCTTGCTGGGCATGCAGTCCCAGTTTTTTTCCTGGCATCATTTGCAGGGCTTCTAGGTCATGGTGGTAGTTGATGGGGCAGTTTGCCCTTGTGCTGGGGCTGATGCCCAGGCCAGGGCAGGTGCTGGTGATGGTTCGGCTTTGGTTCTTATGCTCAATTTGGCCCTACATACTTCAGGCATGCTTAGCTCAGTTTGTTGAGGACAACCTTTGATGCAAGCGGCCTTGAGCATGCTCTTTATCTGTGGCAAGCTTGCCTTTGGCCAGCTGCTTCTGGCTCTTCCCTTTCTCCACTGCTTGTCTCTTTGGTCTTGAATGGCCCAGGATTTTGCTTGGCCCAGCAGCGAGAGGTGGCCCTGGCTCATCTTCATGGCCCATAGGCTCAGCCCTAGCCTTGCCTTTGCCCTTTCGGTCCAACATCACAGCCACAGTGTGGTTAAAGGATGCCTTTGGTGGAGAGGGCTCAGTGCTCTGGCTGGTCATCCTCAGCTTGATGGGGTTTGGTGGCACTGATGGCTTGTCTTCATTGATGTCTTTGGTATTAACATCATTGGCCTCATCATTGGGAGAAGTGCCAAGGTGAATGCGGATCCAGGAATGGTCATGGCTGGCATAATTGGCTTGTGATATCACCTTCCAGCTTGGCCATCAGCCCTGCAGATGCTCAAGGTGGATGGCGAGAGTGATGAGGAAGTGATGGATGAAGACTCCATCACCTGTGACTAATTCAATGATTTCCTGTCAATGAAGTCAGATTGTTGAATTGATGTGATGTGAGAATGACACACCAATTGTTCCTTCAGTTCCTCCACCCCCTGCCTCCATGTTGCTGTATGCATGCTGCTTGGAATGGGGGTGGGGGCCATGATCTTCTCTTTGAAGATTTGTTGGACAGCCTCAGTGGTGTCATTGACAAGAGTTTGGGAGAACTGGTTGTCAGCCATAGCTTTGGGGTTGTTTGAGAAATGGTTCAGGGATGGATGGGTGATGGATGGAAATTAGAGGTATGGTTGGAGCAGTTTGAGGTGGAGCTGGGTTTTTAAAGGATTCAGGCCTGGATCATTGACCACCTTGCTTGCTTTTGCTGAACTTGGCTTCGCATCATTGCACCATACTGCACCAACCCTTTTTGACCAGGCCAGTAAGTCCTGCTGCCACTGTGAACTTACCACAAACCTACCAGCGTTCACATCCCATCAATCCCATGGAAAAGCAAGTCCATTTTGAACTGCCTGATATGTCAACTCTCAGCCCCCTTTCTATGCTAAAGCTTCTAATGACTCCTCTTCTAGCTTCTGACCCTTTGGGTGTAGCTATGTCTGAACCAAACATCACCAGCTCCAAATGCTCCACACACCTCCTCTCATGGTTGACTCAAGGTATTTCAGTTGTCAGATCTTCACTCCTCCACTGACAGACAGCCAAAGGTGAACAGTTTGGGGGGGTCAGGTGAACTGTGAAGGGCAAGGGCCAAGGTGAGTCCCCTGCAGGTATTTTTCTCTTAAAATCTGACAACATTCCCTATAAGGGAATATAAACATCATTGATCCAAGCCTCACATTTACAAAGTATGTCCAGCAATTCCTAATGTTCAGACCCACGTTGCTCACATTCAGCACATTACTTAGAGCCAAGAAGTCTTCTAATGGCCCTGCAAAGTGAATCAGCAGTGGTGATATGGGCCTGAGCCACCTCAGGTTTCCCTTGGAGCCCCCCTCCAATGCCGAAATGGAGGATACCTCAGAGCACACATCTGAGGACAGTTCACTCTGGTGTCCTACAACTGGCAATCCAGAGCAGGACTACAAGATGCTTGATCAGTGACAGAAAGAGCCAAAGGTGATCAAAGAGAAACCTTGGCCATCGGATGTCACAGACAAACACCCAGACCAGATAAGAGCACCAGGTGAGCTGAACAACCAGTCCTCTCGATGGCTTAACCTGAACTCTCACCACAATCAAATGTGATTTATTGTGGAATGGATCAAAACCTGGGGTACGTCTGATTGTCTTTTCATGCAGTTTACATAGTTTACATCATCTGCTGCTCAGAAAATATTGGGACCAAGATTCTGATTGGTTGACTTGTCCAAGAAGGTATCTGGCTCAATGATGTGGATCCTACAAGTATGTCATTATATTCATTTCACCAGGAAACCCCTTTCTAAAATCAATATTTAGCTTTGGCTGAAGTGGAGATGTGGTGCTGAAGCATACATGGCTTTGAGGCCACAGGCAGACAGGAAGCAGGGACAGGGATACAGAGGCAGCCTGATATGCTGATACAACGAGGTATGCAGGCCACTGTGGATAGAATGATAGAGGGAGCTTGGAGGAGAGTGACACTTTTGAAAAGAGAAAAAGTGTTGTTGGAGGCTTTAGATAGACTGCAGCAGCAAATTGTATAATCAGCAGTGTAACTAGCATATCTGATCCAGACCTGGATGAGGAGGGGGGCTAATTATGACCACTGGACCTGCTGCCCAACCAACAGAGTCTGTTGATCCTCTCCTCCGCCTTTTTCTCATCCAACTGATACCATTGGGGCCCTGTAATATGATGAACTGAACAAGGCCACCTAATTCAGCCCTACTTGATGCCATTCAACTCAGGCCTGTTGATATCATTAACCTAAGTGAATGGCCAGCAAACTTGGGCCAATTTGATAGCATCAACCAAACACCACACCTGAACATCATGTCACCATATGCTAATAAGCTTGTCAAATAGGGTGTGAACAACATGCTAGTTAGCATAATAATTCTTTCTCACCACTCACCCCTAGTAACACCCTCAATAATGTCCAATATTCCACTTTTGAACACTGCCCAAAAGAGAATAACTTTGTTATTATTTCCACCAACATTAACAGCATGTGCTGTCATACTGCCAAGCTTCCCATGCCAATGTGTGCCTCTGGAATGTGCTGCTCACTGCTGACATGCCCACCCACTGCCTCTCCACAGTGAGCATGATAGTTCTTTGTATCTCCCTCATATCTCAACCATTTTCTTTCATTCTTAGATTGTTTCAACACCATTTTTTAATGTGCATTCAGCCATACACATCCTGATGTGCCTGTCCCTCTTGTCTTCTATTTTTGTTTGTGTCCAAGTACAGTTGATGAGCTTATATAAACCATATGTCATGTCTGATGTCCACGAACCAGTCCTAGGGACTGCGTGTGCTGCATTGTGCAGCAATAGTGAATAAGGGTGGTGTTGGTGATCTTAAACATCCTAATTCAGAATGTAAGACTTACTTGTAGCATGATGAGCACAAGAGCACATGTGCATGTATCAAAGGGAAATGACAGTTTTCATTTGAAAAAGTATGCAGGACAACAGAGAGACTTGAAGACTAAGCTAACACAACTGATAGGTAGATGAAATGGAGGGGTGAGCACAATGAAGGGACAGTCAGAACAACTTGAACTACAGCAGGAGGGGTCAACAATACTGCATTATGTGTTCGCATCAGCAGTGTCATGTTTTGGATCATGCTTCTTCCCTTTGTCCAAACATGTTTTCCTGGTTTTTTTGGCAACCATAACTTGCTGACCCCCAACTCCAGAGATGGTACTAACTCCATTAACTTGAACCTCTTGTGCCGCACCATGATAACTGGTTGGTTGAGTGATACTAAACATGGACATGCTTGATGTGAAGATTTGAAACTCAGGCTGGGGAGGCAGAGCTGCAGATGATGGGGGGACAGGGTGGGAAGGGGTTGATGGATTATGCACTGCAGTAAAAGCACTCTGAGAGAAAACGGCAGAGTTGTAACCTGCTCAAACCAGTCTTAGAACTACACCAACTATAGGAAGCACTGGCAAGTGCCTCTGTGATTTCCATGCCTACACAGCCTCCTGTAAAGTAGTAAAAAAGGAGGGCTAATGCGCTGATAAGATAAGATAAGATCCCCCCTCAGAGCAGAGATTAGATCTTCACCAAGGATTAGATAATAACACTTATACTAGTCCAACCTTGTGTACACTCTTCCCCATCTTTGGTCTAGCACTAATACCAAAGAGGAAGGCTTACTAATCAGGCACTTACCTGATTATATAAGCTACACTTACTGGATAGCCACTCCAGCAGAAAGGCAATCGTAACCTAGATAAATCAAGTCAAGGAATATCTAGTAACTATTAATGCACACTAGCACAATCAGCACTCCAGTTTCCCAATAAAGAGGTTTATTACTAAGCCTTATTGAGAGTGAACTGAGTGAACCTTAAGCGAATTTTCCCACGCTTCTCCCCTCCACATTTGATAACTAACTCTCACACAAAGTGCCTCTTGATATTATATCTAGATAAGTCTTGTTAGGCTTACTATAACTCAACAACTACTAGGCATTAGGAACTGACTATCTCAGAAATTACTACACCTGGTAACCTTATTACTAAGACTTCCCACACAGCCACAGCTCCCACACTTCAAGTAGGAAAGCACATGAAAGCTTAGACCTTTGCTAGTCACAGTGTGATTAGCCACATAACTGCACCATTTGCTAATAGATATTAGCACCACCAACACCACAAGCTAGGAAGAAGCCAACCCTATTCTCTGAATAGATTATTTGAGATTGGAAAAACAACTGGGGATCCAATTAGCTAAGTTTCTCACTCACTCACTAGCAACGCTATTGTTTGATCTGGTAGGTGCATTGTCCATCACCAGCTTATAGTTAGATTGGGCCCAGAGGGAAGATAGAAGAGTCCCCTAGCATCCATTCATCTTTCCCTGACTAATGACACTGGGTGATTAAGGATGCCTTCAAGATGGCAGTGGAAAACATGCATAACATCTTATAAAATGGGGTGCAAAATCCCAGACTTGTCATTGAAGAGCTGTAACAAATGGACAATATACTCTTCTCCACACTTCTTCATGATGTCTATACCTATGTGAATGACATCGTGGTAAATACACCACGTGGTTCAGTCACGATTGATTGCAATGACCCAAACCAAGAGCCTGTAATTTGCATGGCAGCTATTGAGCACCAAGGGGAAAACTAGTGTTGCCACAACTCCAGCTAGAAGCTGGCTTTAGCCAGAGCCAGCATCCCAGCTAACTGAACAACTTTGATGGCTGGTTTGGGCATACAGTGGCGGCTCGGCTATTTTCGACTAGCCATAACTTTGGACTTTTAGCCAACTAGTTGAATGGCTTAGCTACAAAATTTTCTAAGGCGATTGCAAACGGACTACATGTACATATGTGCAGTAATACATAAATGGTTTGGGTCTCTGTGCAAATGCACAATGTTTCATAACTTTCATATTGTATCATTCTGCCATATACTATGGGGAAACACTAGAAAACTAGGAAGGCAAAAAGTCCTTCTCATGTAAACGTGGTAGGAATGAGATAGGTCAGGCTGTTGGAGACCCCACAGCTGGATTCATCACAGCAGCCAACCCCACCCTCAACATTGACGGCAGAGTTGGTGAGCATTGATCAATCACAATTTCATTGGCTGTTGGTGAGGGAGCAGTCAATGCAGAAGACAATATTGCAATGGGAGGTAGCGTGATGGTTGCCAATGAGCTGGTGTGAGAACTGTGACTGCGACTGATTGGACATGGGTGAGGAGGCAGTGACATTGAAATGGAAGGCAGGCCAGGAGGGTATGGATGTCCAGTGTCCATGCAGTGATGAGACTCGGGAGAGTGAGAGGTGGGTTGCATCTGGAATGGGATAGACAATGGCTGCAAGGAAGCACTCTCTGGCGATATGCCCATTGCAATCAACTGTTGGTGTTGGTCCAGTGCTCCTCTTGTATGCCTTGGGGTCTCGTGCACATCAAATCACACTGGGTCATATCACCAGTGCCCATTCTTGCCCGGCACCAAAGGTCCTGGTGGAGGAGAACGAGGGTGAGGGGGACTACTAGGCAGCTTCAAGTCCCAAAACACCTGTAGATGGTGGATGATGGAGTGGGCAGAACATGGGGATGTCTCCATCAGGCTTGCTCCACAATGGTGAGGTCCAGGAGAATGAGATGGGTAGTAAGGTTGCTGCAAATGGTGACCAGAATGCTCTGGTTGACCCTGTTCCCAATGACAATGGTGCTCCGGTGGACTGGGCAGGGGTCCATGACGTTCCCATTGCATGTCACACAAGTCCTGGCACAAGGGCTCGCATGAATAAGGAAATTGTGGTGCAGTCAGTGCGGTAGGGCCAACCAGTTGATGACTTGAGGGGGGATATGTCTGGAATCCAGGTCCAGCCAGCTCCTCAGTCAGAACCTGAGGTTGCAGAATGGGGTAATGTAGCAGTAAATTCTGGTGGCCAGCCAGGCTGCATGACGGGGCCTTGCGAGGTCTGAAAAAATTGCAAGGATGAGGGAGGCAGTCTACATCCATTGGAGTGGATTGGAGGGGATACCAGCTTTGGGCATCAGACAGATCTATGAAAATCTATGAGTGGAGTCCATGACATGTGATAACAACTTACCAACCTCCAGACTCTTGGTAAGGTGATGTACAGCAAGTCCCTGATTCTGGAAGGACGAACTGTTCTGGTAATACAGCCATCCAAGTTGCTGAAGGACTTTGGTATGTCTGGGATTGTCAGTGATGACATGCTCATATGTGTCTTTAGTGCAGACATGCTAGTTGGGGATTGGTGTCCATCACACGATTCAAGTAAAAGGAACAGTGGACTTATGTCTTTTTGTTGTTTGTAAACATGGCTGATCTGGAACCAGATATCAGCATTGTTACACCATGAGGCATATACTAACCTCTAAAGGCGAGGAGAACGTAGGCTTCCCCTAGAAGGGTGGTTTCCATATTCAAGTCTCCGTTGAGGGAGACTACATGAATGACTAGGACTGTGTCGAGGAGATTATCCTCAACATTGCAAGATGCTATCCATGTAAGGATATGAGTGTCATGCACTAAGGCGTTGACGAGCTGGAAGAACACCGAAGGCAGGGCTTTGGTAGTGATGTCACTTACAGTTGTAAGCCAACCAAGGAAGTCTTTAAACTAAGCAACCAAAGTTACTTAGAACACGACAAGGTTGGAGTCACAAAGTAGAATTGCAAGAGTGAGACCAGTACAAGAGAGGCTAGTAGTACGAGAGAACTAGCGTAAGGAACTGAGGTAGTTGTTACATTCTGTAAGTAGTGTTTGGTCCATTGCACGGACCAAGACAAGAAAGGAAAAGGAGAAATTGTACGATACGTAGAAGCCAATCTGAAACTAAGAATGTAATTGTACAATCTGAAGAGCCAATGATAAATGGTGGTTACAAAGTTGTACTATCAGTACAAGCCTCCAATAGGATGGTGAGATCCTCTATCCCAAGTGGGATTAGGATTAGTAATACAGAGCAAGGCATAAGTGAGACAAGTACAAGGGAAGAAAAGCAAATCATAACAGGCATGAGCAAGGGGACTGGGAGGGTTTTGGAGAATGCAATTGAAGCAGGTGAGCGACCCATCATATTTGCCTTGCTGCTTATAGATGATACAAAGGTGGAAAAGAATCCTATTTGCCTTGTTGAAAAAATGAGTATGTAAAAAGTGCTAGAGTGAATAAGAAGGACCAACCTTTGTCCATCTTGAGGATGGATGTGAATGCTTCCTTGGCATAATCCAAAGAACCATGATGGTTGTAATATAGTATCCTGATGCCATGCCAGAGTTTGGGATTCTCCTACATAACAAAACATGTTAGAGGTTGGCGTATAGTTAGAAATAGGTATGGTATCTTGGATTTTCTAACAAATACAATGCTTGTTGACAGGCCAAGTATGCTGTTCAGAGATCCTGCATGGACCTGAAGCACACACTGGGAGTTTCTTGTGAAACAGCACTCAAGTCAACCGGAAGATGTTTGTTGGTGGAATGGATGCAGAAAGAGTGCAAGGCTCCTTGATGAGCTTTGGCTTGTAGGGAACATGCTCCTAGTACTAGTCCTAGAAACAAGTGGATAGTGATTATGTGGTATGGCAATTATAGGCTTCATAAGTATTACTAAGTACCTACACAGTGGTGGGAGTGGTTAGTACATAACATATACATGAATTGGTTAGCATGGTCGTGACAGTTGTGTACATGATGTGGAGAACTAAAACAGTACTACATCATCAGGGATCTTCTTGCCCTCATCATCTGCTATAACACCAATGATATCGTCAACAGCTTGTGAAACCGTGTCCACAGACAACTTAGCATCAACAATTGAAGTGAGGAGATCACACTCTTCCATCTCCACCTGCATCTCCTTTTGAGATGTCATCCAACCTGCTGTAAAGTTGAGGTGTTCTTTCTTCAGGAAAAATTTCAGCATTTGTAGGGCCCCCAAGAGTACTAGGCTGATGCAGTTGTGCTGTTTTGTCATGGTTTCTGCACTAGATGAGAATACGCATTCAGATGGAACCGACGATGCCTGAATTGGAAGATGGTCCATTGTAATACGAAAAAGTGTCAGATATACAGAGTGAGAGGCCTGTGAAGACAGCCCAATTCAAACATGGTTAGCTTGTTAGACAAGTGCAGGTGAGGAACACATCTACATACATGCTGAAATGCTACTGGGTCTGTGTTTGGCCCAACATCAGCTGCAAGGTATGAAGACAGTTCCTGCTCTGCCATCTGTGTGCCACTAATCAACTGAGAGATCCACATTTCTGGTACCCCATAGCATGAAGCAAGTGTACAGGATTTGGTTGGCAGCAGCTGGAGAGCAGGGGCTTCACTAGGAGTAGCTTGACCAGCATTCTGTGTCTTATTGTCTTCTAGCTGTATGAGAACTGATTTGAAAACATTAGCAATATGGAATTCTGAACCAAACATACCATGTTCATGACCATATCATAAGCCACAGTAACTTCAGCCACATTCCAATGATCCTTGATCCAAGAAAAGTGGACATTTGGGTTTACAACTATAGGGATATGGCTGGCCATGCCACAGTGACACAAGGGTGATGAGTTACAGTCAGAACAGATGGTAGCAACAACTTACACATTGTGACAACATATGCGCAGGATTTTCTCATCCGCTGATAGTACAATCTTGCACAATCCAAGCCAGCACAGGTGAACACTGTGCAGTGTGGAGCAGTAGCACTCAGGTGTTCCCACTGAGCCATGAGCATCTCAAAGGCAGGCACTGCCATGCCAAGTAAGGGCATACTCTTGCTTGACATGCACTTTTGCATCTTATGAGGTATCTGAAAAAAATCTGCACAGTGTGGATCAAGAACTGACTGAAACCCAAGCTTGAGTACATACCTCAAGAACAACTTCCATGTCTTCCAGTACCAACCATTTCATATTTCCTAGTTTCCATTGGGAAATATCCCAATGAGAAGGCAGCTGGAAAAAGTTGTCGAGAGCCTGCATTGCATGAAAATCACAATCTGATTACGAACAATGAACACTTACCTGTCGAAGTGTCCATAAGCGATTGATCATGAAGTAAATGGAGTCCCAGCATGACCTGACATTGCACAGGAGTTCCAAAAGGGGGAGCTTGCATGGGTTGTTGTCTTCATCTATGAACCAATTCATCTTGTTACCAGTTGCAATGATTGATTGAAAGCTTTCTCGGCAAAGGCTTGATGCACGGACAATCTGGACAATGTTATGGCCAAGAGCAACCGGATCATGTCAGAGGGCTGTAATATACATGTCCTTGTCAATAACAGCTCCAAGGGAATCAACCCATGTTTGTGCAACTGCCGTAAATTGCACAACAGTATACTTTTCTATGATGTGGCGGGAGCAAGTGTTGAGGACATGTGGGAAGCACAGAATCCAGTGGTCATCCGGGTCAAAGTTGAAGCCTCTTGCCTGCAGGAGGGTGGATAGATGGTGCATAGCAGTACCATTATTAGCTGCACCATCAAGTGTGAAGTGTCTGACCTAGACCAAAAATACCATTCTTGGAGTTAAATAGACATCATGTAGACAATTACTTACTTTCTTGGTAACTTCAGCATGGTCAAGGAGATGAAGAATTGTTGTGGCAAGAAGTTCGCCCATGTGGCTCCCTGGAATATGGTGAAAGGTGATCAGATCTGCTTTAAGCTTGAGTGGCACAGATCCATCACTAGTTCCTATCCAGTGAGCTGTAATGGCCCAGAAACGGTCGAGAGTTTTCATCTGTCCAGATATTGGATGTAAATGAGATATGACCTTCTACTCTCTAGGGGAGTTAGATGTTCATTAGATTCAGTTAGAATAACTCTCGGATGTACGTAGTAGTGTTGGAGTTAGCCAAATGGTGTGCGGTGGTACAGCCACCAGATTACATAAGCATGGTGTGTATTTGAACCTTTGATTCGTAGTTAGACACCTCAGCTGGTTTCCCAACCACTGAGGTGAGTACTTATCATTACTTAGAGCTACCTACAGTATTGACTACATACAGTACTTATTATTCAATAGGTTATGAGCCCTGATCAGTAGGCCCTCAGGACCAGACTCACGAAATGGCTGACATTGTCAAGTTAAGGCCAGATGGTCAGAATTGGTCGGAATGGCGCAAGAACCTCTGGCAGATTGCTGTGCAACTGCAACTAGCCAATTACTTCGCGGAAACCCCACCAGAGAGATTCAGCGAAGCTCGCGATGGACTACTCAGACACATGGTTGAGTGCACAGTCCCAAAATCCATTTCCAGACAATTTCGACACATGCTATGGCGCAGGAATGTGTCGACTACCTAACGAAACGGTTCGACAAGCCATGACAGCAGACAGGTGGAACACCACACAGGAGAGTCAAAGAAGGCACAGCCGCAGCCAAGGGATCAGGCAAAGTGATCACAGACCACAGGACTGACAATGTAAGCCTTGTGACCCTGGCGAGCAGCCCACAACACAGGTTCATTAAACCCATGAACCCCCATGAAAACACGTCGACAGCCACACTGCAGAGGATGCCGTACAACAAGAGATCGCACGGAGAGGGCCAGAGCGCAGCAGGCATCGAGTGAGGGGGTGGGGCAAACAAAGAAATAGGTTGGCAAGTCGATGACGAAACCGCTGACATCATGAACCCACATGCAACATGCGCAGGGCCGACAAGGCCAGTGGGCACATCACACAACCCATGAGACGAGCTACCTGAGCAGCAAGCAGGCAACGAGGCTCGCAAAGCTGTCGAAATGGTCAAGATGGCAGGCAAGAAGGGCAGCAAGGAGGCTGAGGTGAGTGGGCAAGAAGCTGGAGCTGGTGGAGCTACTGGCAAAGGTCCTGCCACAATGGACAGCTGAGACGACGATGGTGACACGGAGATCGACCACACATACGCAACGCCCAAGAAGACCTGCAACAACCAAATTAAGGTCACAGAAATCGACAACATGCACCAGGAAGCGAGCGAAGAGCCTCGCAAAGCAAATGAAACCAGTCAGGTAGAGACGTCCAAAGATGAGACCACCATGACAACACCGGATGCACCCCAAGCACACCACTCGAGGGGGAGCACACAGGACAGGCGAGCAACAGCAGTGCTGAGCTGACCGTGCGTGAGCCAGACGAAGCCAAGGCCACTTGGGACCAAGGCAAGACACAGGTGACCAGCACGAGCACACGGAGCGTGTTGTATGACCACCTAGCCAACATGGAGATGATGATGGACCCAGCAAGACTGTTAGAGGACCCTGAGGATGCAACAGGTGATGATGAGTGTCATCCAGACGCACCCACAGAGCCACCTGACATGCCTGAGGGCACAAAAGGGCAAGGAGGCGAGTGGAGGGTCGAGATGGAGATGTCAAGGTTGTCAAGAGGGCACACAGAGAGTATGGGCGAGGTAGGCAATGAGGAACATCGACCACGGAGCCCAGACGAACCACCCAACAAGGTGCAGGACCTGTTGAACGATTCTGAAGCCATCTAGGTCGAGCCAGGGGGTGGACCTATGCTAAATGGAACGGGAGCATCGCGCTCGAAAGTGCAGATGCAGGGACCAACAGCGAGGCCACAGGAACACACCAAGACACGCAGGACCAGCAGAAGAGTGCCAAGACATGTCAAAACACATCAATTGGGGCTGAGAGAGGAAGCATGGGGGCGCGTATGCAATCAACGATGGCTGACGAAGAACATGATCAGCGCCATGACAGAAACAATGACGACATACCTGAGGAACCCCCAGAGCCACCTCCACCACCTGATGAACCCACAAATCGAGAGAATGAATCCCTGAGCCTTGAGCTTGAGGGGGAGAGCCCATCCTGCCTCCTAATCACCGCAGACGTCCTACAGACCATCCGAACCCACCATGCCAATGAGGACAACTCAAATCGAATCCTAGAAGAGTCAGTACCACCAGATGGACTCACCAGGTCATTCGAACGCGTCAAGGCCATATAGGGCAAATCAGATGCAAAGAACATATGTATATTGACCAGAGAGTGTACAGGTGCGACCCCGAGGTGTGATACATGAAGTCAATGGCGCTAGAGTCAATTGAGGACAAGTGCGTGCACCTAGAGGCAAGCAAGCTGTGACCTACCAAATCGGGCAATTGCGCCAGCACAGGGCGATGCGACCTCACCGGACACATTACGGACACGATAGCATTCGTTGAATGCATCATTTATCAGGTATTTCATTTGTTGATTACCTTTCTGTTCTTTTCACTACAGTAGACCCACTTCTGTTTGAGGGGGAGTGTTGGAGTTAGCCAAACGGTGTGCGGTGGTACAGCCACCAGATTACATAAGCATGACATGTCTTTGAACCTTCAGTTCGTAGTTAGACACCTTAGCTGGTTTCCCAACCACTGAGTACTTATTATTCAATACATAGTATGTACTGCAAGGCTTTGTTTTAGCACTGCAAAATAATCCTTCCATGCTTCAATGATTAGTTCATGTATCTTTGTTCTATGTGGGATGTTGGTATCACAGAGATCTTGACAGAGAAGGAGGAGAAGTTGGCGGAATTCAGGACATTCCATCACATTCAAGAACTAAGACAAAGTTTAGCCACTGTGTTCACAGAATAAATGAATGACTTGCCTGATCATTGGCTGCAATGAACCACACAAGGTAGTGGTGAAGTGTGGCAAAAGAAAACGGAGGCAAGCCCTCATTAAGCCCCAGGTTTGAGCCAGGGATGGTGGGTGGACAGTCACCAGGTTTGGGTCAAGAAGCAGGAGGTAGCTTATGGATAGAGACACCTGGCTTTGACAGCACCTTGCGAAGCATCATGAAAGTGTATCCTGTGACAAAGGTGGCATTCACTGAGTTGATATAGATTGGCCAGCCATGCTCCTGAGCTTCTTGGAGAAACTCTATGATATGAACTTTCTCAATATGGCCATGAAGTGAGTAGTTGGACATGTTGAAGCTATATATATATGATCTGTTGGACAGGAAGTTCTGGGGGTTCTCCTCTTTCAATCATCTACAGTACCCATCAGATCTCAAGCGAACTGGCTAGAACAATACAATACTTACTGGTATACCTTGCAGATCGCACTCTCTCCTTTGACCTTGGTGAAAAAGTGATGGACATTGAGGGCAGAGTGCTTCTGCGTTTTGGGGTCTGTGGTCAGGGGGTCAATGGCAGTAGTATTTGTGCTATCGAGAGTGGAGTCATACTATGTTGCAGTGCATCCTGCACATGCCCAGGGAACTGGTCGCTCTACATTCTCATCCTCATCTACTTCGCTATGGTCATGGATATCTATGCATTCCAAATCTTGACACTCAGTAGTGGCTTGAGAGGCTTGAGTGCGAGCTCTGGGTGGCACAATGGCATGGGCTGGTTGGGTGATGGCTGTGGCTACCTCAGCCTGAGTGGAATCCTTGGTTTCACTGGGAGAGCCGTAATGACAAGGAGGGCGATAAGTACGAGGACCTAAGACTTCTGATGATCCTGTGAACATATCGGCCTCAGGTTGGAACTGTTGGGGGTTGGGCACGTTGGGGGTGTTATGGCGACCCCAAACCATGGCTAGTGGTCGCTCTGGAGTCTGGACTGCAAGGACAGGTTCCTGAAAAAAGTGGACAAGAACGATAATGAGTAGTGTTACGTTTCTCCTAATCCTTAGTCACTACTACACATTTCGTACACTTTACTATGCTACTTAATTATTTGCCCATTGAGAGAATCGAACTCTCAACCTCTCAGTACTGATCACCTACTGATCATGCTACTGACCACTACTGATTACATACTGATCACACTACTGATTACCCTAGTCAGATCTAGTCAGATCGACTCAGGATGAGTCACAGCTAGTCACTCTTAGTCAGAATGAGTCATAGATAGTAACATCATCTATCGCCTTATGGGTGCCTCATGTATTTCATCTCCACACACTATCTCTGCCTCATGCCCCTATCTCATCCTCATGCTCCTCCTCATGTACATTCCGACTCACCATGACTCCTCTTCATCCTCTAGGGTATGATCCAGTTATCTGGGCTGTACACACATGTATTCCTCATGGTAGACTAGACACAGGATATCGTAGATCTACCATCCACATGTACAAACCTTAGAATAGTATATAAAGGCTCAGGTGAACAACTGGACTCCCCAGTCTTGTTCACTTGGAGATTTCCCATTCTCCACTATCCACTGATTCCTCACCCTGCTTGATCTCAACTCAGACTATTAGCTCTTCAGTGAGTCTGGTCGTTTCAAGTAGTATTACCAACTGCAACAAAGAGTTTAATCAAGTACCTTTTATACCTGCTCCACAAACAGACCAAATGAACTCGAGAATTGAGATGTCCATTGTGCATACCCTAGTCCAGATTTCGACTCTTCGAGACTGGATGGTGGAAATTACATAGTAGACATCATAATCTGGAAGTTGGTGCTGACATTGAGGGTAGGGTCCATAGGGAAGAGAGTTGTGCCAGACAGTGCACTGTTGATGTCTTCCAGTGGCACTCGATAATCTCCGAAGTCTTGCTGGATACTAACATTGTGCAGTGAACTTTAGGGGGCATGACTCAATTTCACATACCTCTGGCATATCAATCAAGTCACACTAGCTGGCTTGAACATTGTAGATGGCATGCTAGCTGCTAGTGAGACTGCCAGAGGAGGCCAGGCCACCAGGGTCTAGGGACCAGGTGAATTGTGGAGCCTTGATGGGGAATTCAGATTGATCATTGTTGGCCTGCAGACTGCTGGCTTGGTGGGTTTAGTCAACCGTTGCCTGTAAAAAATAGATCAGTAGACTGAATGTCTGTGATCCATGGTTCCTAGTGTGGGACTCACAAATGTCTGAGTCACATCAATGACCCTAGATCAATTGTACTAACTTGATGAATTGATACCTGAAAAAGTAAAATGTAGTGGACATGAAGGGCTGCAGGCTGTGGTGCTGTTCTCAAGCAGCAAATGCCACAGTGTCACCATGGCCACTGTCAGCAAAGCATATTTGAAGTTTCAACACTTCCATTGGCTGACTGGGTTGCTGGCAAGAAAATTTTACTAATCCTCAAGTTCTCTTCAACATTGGCATACACACCTGCTCTAAAACACCATTCCCAAATGCCCGGCCCAGAATCCAGAATCCAGATGTCAACTCAACTGTCCACCACTCTTGTTCCAATCCAAGTGGATGGTAGATTTCAAATCAAAGAACATATTGGCTCAGGATCCTATGGTGAGTCCTCTCTCACTGACCTCTATGACCATGAACACACAGGGTCACCATGATGGATGATTACCAAAGCAACCTTAGTATGCTGACTAGCAGTCGAATTTTTCCAGCTAGAACATACAGGGCTGTAAACATAATTGACAGCCAGTTGTATGCTGTCAAGTTGGAACTCTACACCCAGCTGGGACTCAGTGAATCATCTATAGGGCAGGAATATCACATCTTGAAGATGCTTGAGGGTGGAGCAGGGATCACATGCACACATTGGTTTGGCTGGGAGGTGAGCTACAATGCTCTTGTGCTCAATCTCCTTGGCCCATCACTGCACAAACTTCTCAACCAACATGGCAAGTTCAATATCTGTACCATCATCCATGTTACAGATCGGATGGTATGCCACTCATTCGTGACTTACAGTTTGTTACTGGTACTCAGGATTGTCATTTTGGCCAGATCTCCTGTCTTCGCTTTATTCACTTGCATGGCTATGTTCATGGCGACCTCAAACCTCAAAACATCTTGACAGGTCTGGGAAGCAATGCCCAATCCATCTTCATAGTCAACTTTGGGATTGCATGAAGATATCACAATTCCACAACTGGTGATCATATTCCATTTTGCCACTCTCACCACCTCACAGGCACTCCAGCCTTTACCTCGATTAACAGCCACCTGGGAGCAGCATTGGGGCATCATGACAACCTTGAGTCCCTTGCATATGTGTTATATATTTATCGCATGGCTTGCTCCCTTGGCTCCAAGCCAACTCCATATCCCTATTGTTAATCCTTAGGATGAAGCAGAAAACCCCTGTTGAGGTGTTGTGCTCCAGGCTACCATGCAAGCTTGTGGTCTTCCTATCCTATGCTCGCAATCTCTCCTTTTCAGAAGAACTGGACTACAACTATATCCAAGCACTGTTCTCCAGTGTTGATACTGGTCCCATTCCATTCAATGTGGATCTACCTGATCTGCACCCCATTATCCACAATGATGTGGCACCTCCCTTGCCTGTGACCCCCATAAAGGCCATAACTCCAGTTTGGAAAGGTCGCAAGATTGCTAGGACAGCTGTCTCATCTAACGAAACTAATCGCTAGCACCAGCACAGCCAGTGGGAATACTCACTGGGTGTTCGACCAAGAGGGAGATAGTTGGAGTAGTAGTGGGTAGTGGATCTGACTTGTAGGAGGTCAAGAGCCGCTTAGATTATACTGGGGGAATCCACCAGTTTATATACTACAGGAATGGCGCACGGACCATGTACCTAATATAGGTTTTACCTATGTATAGTAACGGCAGTGGAACACGATGGAACATCGTAGAAGGATTTATAATCCTATGACATCATGCCAAGAATATTGGCTTACTGATATATGCGATCCTATCGGCTATGAGTAATCGCAATCATGTCATCATCACGTGATCTTCTAGACCTTTAGATAAGAAGTCTGAAGTAGAACGATCTAGATTAATCAACGTGATTTCAACATCATCTGCACACAAAGGCACTATACTTGAGGACTCAAAGGCATCACAATATGCATAAGTTGATCATCACTGTCACCCATACAATACCTGTTCTGATCATGTGATAATTTTCTGTTCTTAAGTCTATGCTTGAATTCCCATCAAACTCCCATTGCAATCACTTCCATTTCTTGAATCATGTTTATGTATATTGAAAATGGTTGTATAAATGTTCATACTCACCATGTTCATATGTACATACATATATCTATTTGTTGTGCAGTTGACAATGCATTGTATCACTCCCTGCTGAGACTGACTCTGACTGACTTGTCCAAGCAAACTTTGAATGTTGAAATTCGAAGCATCTGCAAGTGTAATTGGCTAAAGTCGGCTTACTGCCAATCCCAACTGTCAGCTGGCTGTGCCAGCTAGCCAAGCCATGCTGAGTTGCCAATAATGGCCACACCAGACTCAATAAGCCATGTAGGCACCTAAGTGGATTATACTGGAGCTGGCTAAGCATTAGCTGAGCCGCAGCAACACTAGAAAAAACCCCTGTGCATTTAGATATGCAATGAATTCCAGACCAGTGGCTAAACCCACAGCAGATGTGTGACCAAGAATCACTCCACAGCTATGCAAGTGTGCAATGATTGAGACTAAAATTGGCAGGTGCACCACCTATATCATGATTGACACTGGGAGTACCAGCAATTTTGTAAGCCCAGCATTTGCTAAGATCATAGGGATAAAGATGTTTCCCTTGGAACAACAGCTAACACTGCAGCTGGGCTATATTGGAAGCCACTTGAAAATAATCCATGGAGGCTCTGTGAGCACTCAACTTGGAGGTAAAACCTCCCAGATATATTTTGATGTTGCAAACATCAACCATTATGACTGCATCCTGGGAATATGGTTATTCTAGTAGTACGAGTACACGAGTAGGAATAGAATTTGGTCTTCGCTCGAGTGGCTGTGTCTCGGCAGCTCTCTCTCTTCTGTTCTCTCACCAGCAGCCTACCAGCCGCACCCTGACCTCTTCCTTTCTTTTCGTGCGGCGGTCACTCGTAGTGCCACGCCTCTTTCCAGGCCCCTCCACCACACTCG
>JBBPOB010000198.1:0-23847 GCA_038091275.1 Tylopilus subfusipes
GGGGTGTTTATAACACTCATGCCAGAAAATGTGTTCCAACATCCACCTTTACCACCCATGCTGGACAGCAGGTCATTGTGACAAGAAATCAGAAGGGTGTATTCTTGTGTTACTATTCCAACCCAGGCTGTCCCAAGTCTACAGGTTATCTCACTGCAGATTCCATGAGAAATCACATGAAAAAAGTCCAGTCCACTTGGATTGGACCAAACAAGGACAAACATAATGCACAACTCAAGCCAAACTTATGCATGCATGATGTGGTAGGTTTTCACTGGTTGAAGTGATAGCATGACGATCCGTTGACTTTTCACGGTCCAAGACGACCTCTCTTGACACAGAATTGCTTGATGCTGTCATGCAATCTCCCTTGCCACCTCTTGCCCATGGCCACCATAATACTCTATCTTCTGTATCTTTTGATGTGAGCCAGTCTTGAATGCATAGATTTACCTATACTTATGCTACCTTTTGTTTCAGGACATTGACATGTGTTGCGAGTCATCTGAATTCATGTCACCAAAGTCTCCATCATGATCCACACAATCATTGATGATGAGCCCATGCCATGATTGTCATCTCTATAGACAACACTCACATTCATTTTTCTCAGTCTGTATTGGAGCAGCAGCAACCTCAGTCGACGTCAGCCCTAAAGTGTCTACCCCCAGCACTTTCCCACATGGCTGTACAAGAAGAAGTCAATGCCAATCCAGACTGTATCACGTCCAAGGACTTCGTCCACCACTCATACTTCAACACACTAAATCTCATGGTCAACAAAGAGTTTCATTTTCTTGTATGTCAAGAATGCAGCATTGCTTTCCTGTGGGAAGATGCAATCATTCACTTGACTCGACAACATCCAACTTTGCAGATCGACCACATTAAATTCATGCAGGCAGCCATGGACATGACGCTTGCAAAGGATTTTCCTATGACCATAAAAGGACCAAGAAATCCAGTATATGGACTAACCGTCCACAATGCTTTCACATGCGATCACTGTTTCAAAATCTACCTGTCAGAGAACACCATACGCTCTCACCACCACAAACAACACAAGAACATCCCAAAGCCACAGTTTTGAAGACTTTGTAAAGCCCAAAGAATTCACACGGAGACCACAGCAGTTCATGGCGGACAATCTCACCAACAAGAACGTTGGCTATTCATTCATATCAGACTGATGAAATGAGATCTTCAAGAACAGAGGTCGGTTGATTTGAGCGGTGGTCAGAGGAGACGGTGGATTCAAACACTACGCCCAAGTGACGGATGGGAAAATAGAGTGGAACAAGGGAGCCTTGAGGGCATGGTTGCAAGACTATGCTGAAATGCAGCATCTCCTTCTTCTACGCACAGAAATGCTGAGTGGTGCTCCCAGTTGTGGCATGGAGCTCACAGCCCTGACGTACCACAACACCAAGACCCATCCCACACACAGCCTGGTGATGTTGGAAAAGCATCTCACCATTCTCTGTCAATACACGAAGACCACAGCACTCACCGGACATGATAGACTCATTCCACATGCTCTGGACACCATCACAAGCAACATCTTGATCCAAGACCTAGCATTGGCCAGACCATTTGCAGAGATCGCAGCACGAGCATGCTTTCCCAACAAGCCTGAAGTCAGAGAGCTGTATCAAAACCAGCTCTTTGTCAACTTCAACTGACTTTTCACATCAGAAGATCTTTCTGCAGTGATGACCAAGTACAGCCTGCCTCATCTCAACTATGCACTGACGATCAATCCATGGTGTCACATCCAAACCACCTGGAAACGCAAATTCAGATGTTCATCGGAAGCCATGCAGGAGAACAACATGACTGATGACGTTGAAGCACTCCAGGCTGGACATACGCAGGCCACCGAAAACTGCATTTATGGCCTGAGCATGCATACGCTGGCTGGAGCGCCGGAAGACATATTGCCTTGTTATCTTGAGGTGAGCATGATCTGGCAGAAACAATGTAGAATGATCCCTGGTGGAACCCTTCTTTCTTATTGACAAGCACATAGCATGACCACGACCTCCTTGCCTGCAGCATCCAGACTTCTGGCAAATGCTGCACCCAACTCGAGCAACGACATCCACATGGCACCTCCATCACAACACACTGGCATCCATCCTACCCCACTGCTGCCACCACCACCACCACCACCAATACAGGACATAGCCCAGCAGGTGGTGACACTCTTGACTCCATCCTTGTCTGCCCTCATATAGGATGCAGTGATCAAAGCTTTGAACGATCGTCTGCTGTTGCATGGCACCATCAACTTCAACAAAGGCAAAGGCAAGGCGGTCGAACAGGCATCAGAGAGCAAATGGCAGGAACATGTCAAGGTGGGATTAGACAACCCAGCACTCTCTGACAAAGATGACGAGAACACCATGGGACTGAGGCTGGCATTACAATGAGAAGCAGAAATGAATGCCACAAAGAGACTGGCTGACAATCAAGGAGAAGGTATGTCATGGATTGAATGACAGGTCATTCTGGACATCATCGACCCACTCGCTCACTCACTCTAGGGCCATCGAATATAGCAACGTCCTTCAAAAAGCATGTCACATCACCCCTTCATGACGCTCACAACAAGGTTTGACAATGACTCACAGCCACTTCATCATCCCTCACGCACTCCCAGGGCCACTACAATCCGCTCAACTTACGATCAGCGCGTGTAAGTGGCACAAGCATTTCTACGGTCATGCACACTTGTGCTTCCTCAACCACTGTGCTGGAGTGGAGCGCACTGGAAACTATGAAGCATATACTGGGAAGTTCTACTCTCGACTGGCGCTCAGCAGAACAGAAGACAGCGATGATGGTGACACTGAACTGTACCTCTGATGTCGTCACAGTGCTGGTGACCAGAGGTGGCAAGTTCATGCTGGCGATAGTACCCAACCTGATGGAAGAAGCAATGGTGACAACCATCCTGGTCTTGCCACTGAATTCCCTCATTCTGGACTATCGACATCATCTCACACAGATGTGAGTACCATATCAGCTGTATGGAGAAGGGGAGGATGACAAGAACTGGCTGGACACAAGCAAGAACCTAGTTCTTGTGTCTGCCAACAAAGCTCAGACCAGCGGGTGGCGGAGCGCATTGGCCACTCTAGGTCAGAAGAAAAGGGTGGCATGCTTGGTCTTTGATGAAACACACATTCCCATGATCGCCAGAAGCTATTGTAAAAGCTTGGACAACATCTACCGAGTATGCTCCATTCCCATGCAGCTAGTGTTGTTGAGTGCCATGCTTCCTCCTACCTTCATTCCTGAGCTCATGGACTCCTACAATCTACTGTCTGACACCACCATCGTTCGGCAGTCAACCAACAGGCCAGAGCTCATGTATGTCCTAGAGAAAATGGGCACCCTGTTCCTCCTCACAAGAACAGTACAAATTCTTGATGAGGAGGGACTTGGCTGGAGGGAGGAGGACAGAGGACTGGTCTTTGTTTCCTCAATCGCAGATGGACAGAAGTTGGTGCAGCTCACCAACCATGCCTTCTATGTGGGCAATCGAAAGAAGATGAGTGACGAAGAACACCGAAATGCCTACAATGAATGGATCCGAGGATCCAAGAAGGTCATGGTCGCCACCACCGCCTTCTGCACCGGCAACGACTATGCTCATGTGCAACTGGTCGTCCACATGAACAAGCCATTTGACATGCTCGAGTTCTGTCAAGGCCAAGGCAGAGCTGGCGGGGATGGGCGAGCAGTCAAGTGCTACCTGCTTGCACCACAAAGCGCCAGAAAAAGACTGAGCAGCAAGGAGTCTGGAGTGATGGCAGAAAGCAAGCTTGCCATGTATGACCACATGTTCACGTACGGCCTAAAGCAGTGTCTGCGATACAGCACGACCCTATTCACAGACAGTGCTGGTTTGGCTTGTTGACAGTCTTCCAACAACCAGCTCTGCTGCGTGTGCAGTAAGGATCCACGTCATAGGCCAGAGGACATTCTCATTGCTGGCATGCCAAAGTTGAGGATCACTCTGTCCTGTTCCACCGATGTGTCCGATCTGAAAGCTCAATGTCCCATGCCTTCTTCTTTCTCTTCTTCTTCCTTCTCCTCCTGCTTCTCTGCTGGCATGCCAGACGTGTCCAACAACAACAACAACGATCTGTTCCTCCAAGCCACAATCAGAGAAAAGCAGATGTCGACCTCACATCAGATCAAAAATTCAGCCAAGGTCAATGCCATGCTGGTTGCTTTACACCGACTGGAAGATGTCTGTGCTGTATGTGAAATTCTGAATACAGAGGCTGCCAATGAACAAACCCATCATCTCTATTCCTGTCCATGCTTGAGATCTCATGTGAACAGCAGTTGGGAAGAATACAAGGAGTGGAGAAAAGGGCCATGCTACATCAAATGGCATGACAAGATTTGCTGGCTCTGTCATGTCCCCCAACTGAATGACAATCTACATCCCACATTCTCCAAGGCCAACAGGGGCAAACCAGACTGCAAGTTTGCAGATGTGGTGGCCCTGACTGCCTTTACCATCTATCACCATCAAGTGCTCAGAATGGCAGCACAACAATGTTTTCGGCAGAATTGGAAAAGTCTGGACTCGTTCACACGTTGGTTGATGGACAAGCCAGAGGTCGGAAGCAAGAGCAATCTGATAGACTTGTTCATGTGGTACTCTGTCCTCATGTATGAAAACAATGCCTAAACATTCAAAGTACCAATCATGTAAACACAATCAGTGCAAAGAGAAATCGATCATGGCAGCAGCAGCAGCAGCAGCATGCATGCATGCATATGACATGGTATGCTGGCACACGAGCAACACAAGAGCTACCACATCGATCAATGCATATTTTTATGTCATTTTGCTGGCGTAAGTATATGGTAAAGTTGCGCGCACGCACCAGCAGAACAGACATCATGTCAAACAGTGCAATCAACATAGTGTGTGAATTGCTTATGTAATGTGTATGTTTGTGTATATAGGCAATCAGAATGACGTGGCTATGCTTAGACACGACTTGAACTTAAACCATCATCTTCCCATTTGAGAAAAAAAAACAAGAACAAACAAACCAAAATGTGTGACAACAACACTGTAAGTCTCAACATGCATGCCCTTGCCCAAGTATTGGCTAAAGTTACACCACGACAGGAGCAAAACAATGACATCCAGAACATGGAAGTAAGTATCCACATATTGTCTTGGGTCATCACGCAAGCATATGGACCACTTACGCTGCACTACCCACCCACACCCGCCAGCAGGCCAGCATGGCAGAGAATGTGACCACATGTTCCATGCAGGACATCGATGTAAGTGCCACACACCACATCATGCCATTTTATGGCATGCCATCGTGCGCAAGTATACCAAGTACTTACGCTGAACTATCGACAGGTCAACATGCAGAACATGGAGGTACACATGCATCACACAGCCTTGTGCACAAACATTCCTAATACTTACACACACTCATGCTCTCCAGAACTCGAAAGCTCAAGCCCAGACCATCGAGGTGAGTGAGCATAGCAATTCTTTTTTTTTAGTGCAATCGACCGACGGTCAGTATCACAGACGTCTACACCTCAGCAGGTTGGGAAAGACTTTGGTGCTGGTGCTGAAGCCCTCAAATCTGGTTTGCAGGCAAGCATTGCATTGTCATGTTTCTGTGGATTCACGTAGTTAATTCAGGACATCCAGGCTGTATTCGATCAAGCAAGCATGCTGCCAGCAAATGAGGAGGTGATAGACGTGAGTAGCACTCATGATCTCTCACTTTGAACATACTTCATGGACTGACGACCGACTGATCAACTCTGGTAGGTGGACAAGATGGAGAACAGTTCCAAGGTTGGTTATTTCGATCATGTCTGTATTCCTCGTTGAAGAGCATGTGCTCACCGTCATCACCCTGTCGCTCTTTCAGAACAAGGCCAACGCTGCCAAGAAGACAAAGGTGAAGTACAGTGATGTGCATACATATTTCTGGAATGCTCACACACACCTGCATGCATTCACAGAGCACTCCAAAGAAAGCAGTAGATAAAGGGAAGTCAAAGGCCATTCCCATTGAGGTGGAGGTTAGTGAGGAGGAGGGTGGTACCAAGGTGGGTTGAATGAACTCCATGCATGCATGCAACATACGTACACATGACATGCTGATGAACTTCATTCCAAGCAGGAAGCAACACAAAAAGGAAAGGTAATGATAGTCAAGCCAGTGTGCTTGCATCGCACAAGTGTATGAAATACTTACACAGAGCTGGTCACAGGGAAAGGAAAAGAAATCCTCTACTGGCAGGATGACGAAGCCCAAGAAGACTGTGAAGGCCAAGATTGTGGTGAGCAGTGGTGGCATACGCCATGCACATGATTTCAAAATACTGACCTGCACGTGCACACACATAAGGTCAAGCAAAGGGACATACAGTTCATCATAGAAGAGATTCATTGCGATCTGAAGGAAGCCACATTGGGCTATGCCTTGATGATACTGCTGGATCAAGACGACTTGGGACAGGGACCACAGATGACAATCCAATCGATCAATCCATGCCCAGTCAACCTCAAGTATGCCAGACAGTTCAAACGATCTGTTTTGCAAAAATGTTTGCAGAGCAGAAAGGTCGAGAATGCGATCATCATCAGTGTCCGAAAAGACTGGTTGGACCTCACATCCTTGGAGCCCATGCATGAGGGAGTTTACATCAACAGGGTGGCATGGAGCAAGCCCCACTTCACAACGGAGAAATCCATACTGTTCAATGGAAACCATCAGTTGAACTACATGAGGACAGAAGATCCCTGCCACCACGTTTATTACAAGTATTGCACTGCAAGGCAAAATCTCACAAGATCTTCGAATGACCCAGAAGCAAAATGCAACCATGAAGCCACAATCGAAAGTGCAGTGAAGACGATGAGGAACCATGGTGTCTGGTTGGTGTGATTCATTGATCTGGGTGAGTGCCATGCCGGCAGTCACCGGGAGCAAGTATACCATGTACTTACGTAAGGTTGATCTGTTTCATTGTCAGCCATCATCAAGGAGAGCAAGGATCCTGCACTGCTAGAACACCATCTGGCAACTAACTCGCCACTGGCCAACCTGGAGGACATGGACAACATCAGGATGTCCCAGGTGTTACTCATGATGGCATCAATGTCTGCCAAACAATGCCAGTCTCACATCGACTCCCTGTGTGCACAGCTGACCTCCTCCTCACACCTGTACAAGATTCTCAAGGACAAGGATCTCTATGCTATTGTGATGAAGCTCTTGGCTTTAAAGCACTTCCGTGGCACCATGGCCGGAGCTGGTCTGACAGCTGGCCACCTGATCAGCTGGCTTTCTGTGTACAGCGGAGTAAGTCCATCCATTCAAGTGGTTCACATTGTCCTTTGTTTCGTGCATGCTGACAGGAAAATCTGTTGTCAGTTGATGAAACAATTTGCGAACTACATGACGCAGGTGCTGAGGTTCCTGTCGCTGCCATTGGAACTTCCCAGCCTGCTGGCAGTGGACAGACAGGCAAAGAGTGAGAACGTTGACGTTGATCAGCTTCGCAAGCAAAACACTGCACTGATCATGAAAGACATGGAAAAGATGAAGGTGAACAACATGGAATGTGACTGTCTTGACAGGTATTACCTGGACATGTGGATGACAGACTTTGTGGACCTGATCTCTTCCACCAATGAGTTTGAGAAGTTTGGATCGAGGGACAAGGGTGAGAGAACAGAATATGATCAAGCCATGAGCAGATACTGGATTCGTGTGAAGTCTCACTGTGCTGAGCTGGCACAGAATCTGCCTGAGGACATCAACGAGGAGTACAAAAAGATCATGCAGTTCATGGAGAGCAAGGTCGACTGGCTGCGTACCAGGTTGATCCTTGAAGGGCCACAATTCCTGACCTCATTGCCTTTGCCAAACAAGTTTCTCCTGTTGGACATCCTAAAGCTATACTCGAACAGCAAGGTGTTGATGGACGAGGTCATCATCAATGTGAGCATCCAAACATCACAACTGTCATCATCGTCATGATCAACTCATCATTTTTTTCATCATCATCAGATGACCATCTCAGCAGAGCCAATGGCCAAGATGGTCATAGAACAATGCAAGATGGCCGTCAAGGCTGAGAAGCACATCAGGCCATGGACGACCTACATGGCAGCACTCTTCCACAAGCTGCAGGGCAACAATACCACCACAGACCAGGTGAGCACAAGTATAGCATACGCTTGCGCACACACGCTCTGACCATGATGGCATGTTTCTTCTTCAGCTGTGGTCTCTATTGGTCGAGTACCACAGAAGTCATCTCCTCCCCATGGCATGATGGGCGAAAGACCTGTCTCTCAGTTCACAGAACTTGAAGAAGGTCAATCAGAATGAAGAGCTCAACATGAAAGTCCTTGGTGGCCGTGTCGCCACAATGATGAAACACTATGGTGATGCAGTCAAGGTGCATCGCAATGCAACAAAGGACTTCTCACGTCCACACCCAGATGTGTCCAGCAAACCTGTGAAGTCGGCGGATGAAGCACAGGACTCAGAGCAGTATATTGCGGACGTATGTCAAATGCTCTATGTCACCTCCTTGGATTGGCTAGAAAAGAGGACCACAAAGAAGATGGAGATGTTGGTGAAGAACATGATCTCGTTCAGTCGATTGGAGTTGTGAAACCTTTGAGGTAGTGTCATCAGCTCCAGAAAGCTTCATGGATGGTGAGCAACTCCTTGTCGTGTGTGTCATAGTTGAGCTCCAGAGCTGCTAACATCTGAGAGTAGAAAGCGACCGGGCGGATTTTGTCATCTGGGCAGCAAAGGGAGAGAATGCCAGTGATGGCGTAGTCGGAGGCATCAGTTTCTATGATCATTGGAGCGTCTGGAACCCAATGGGTGAGTATAGAAGCTGTAGTGAAGGCTTCCTTTAGTTTACGAAAGGCAAAGCGACAGGAATCATCGAAATTCCACAGAGTAAGCTTGCAGATGAGTCAGGTTAAAGGAGTGACTATATCAGAGTAGTTATCTATAAACTGGTGGTAGAAGTTTGCAAATCCTAAGAAGGACTGGACGTTCTTGACTTTACGAGGCTCAGGCCAATCCTGAATGGCTTTAACTTTCTCTGAGGACATGGTAAGTCCGGACAGAGAGAGCTGGTATCTGAGGTACTCGGTGGAGTCAGTATAGAATTTACATTTTTCTGGTTTGGCATAAAGTCCATGTTTGCGGAGTCTTCAGAGAACTTCTCAAACATGCTCCTTGTGGGAGGCTTTGTCCATGGAGTAGATGAGGATGTTGTCCAAATAGACTATAATGCAAACATCTAATAAATTGGCAAAGATGGTGTTGACGAACCACTGAAATGCCACAGGAGCATTCATTAGACCGAATGGCATAACGAGCCATTCATAGGAGCCATAGCATGTCCAGAAAGATGTTTTCCATTCATCTCCGACAGTGATGTGGACCAGATGGTACGCATGCTGGAGATCGAGTTTTGTGTATATCTTGGCATGGCTGGGGGCATCTAGGAGGTCGGAAATGTGTGGAAGGGGGTAGCAGTCTTTCTTCATGATTTTGTTGAGTCCTCGGAAGTCAACGCAAAGGCGGAGTGAACTGTCCTTCTTGCAGACGAAGAGGACCGGAGCAGCATGAGTGGAGGAGGAGGGACAGATGAATCCGTTGGCAAGGTGCTCATCAAGGAATGTCCAGAGGGACTCAAGCTTGGAGATGGATAGGGAGTAGGTAGTGCCTAAAGGAGGTGAAGTTCCTTCTTCCAGATCGATCTTTAGATTGTGCTCACTTGCTGAACACATCTGCAAAATCACTCTCCTGGGGGCAGAGCTGTAGACTGAATTGCACAGAACTCTGGAGGTGACATGCCAATGCAAAAGCAGGGGCACTGATGATCACGATCGGGGAAGCCTTGCGGTCGGAGAAACACAGTGGATCTGATGGTGTAGGGTCAACCAGAGGTGGAGAGACCTCAGGCTGTGGAGATGAGCTCAGAGTTGCTGGCATGGCCTGTTCAGGTGAGTAGAACAAGATACTGCTCAAAGCCCAGTCAATCAACAGATTGAAGCAGATGAGCCAGTCATGTCCTAAAACAAGGGAGCAGGAGCCATCCAATGGAGTGGCATAAAATGTTGTCAGAGTGATATCACTGGTTGTGAAGTGGACGGAGAGGTTGATAGCTTGAGTGATGGTGGAGTTCATAGTTCCATTAAAGAGACAGAGTTAGAGCAGAGGGATGGAGTAGGTCGAAAGATTGTTTTTATTAATAAAGGCTGTATCTATGAAACAATTGGAGGAGCTGGAGTCTACAAGTGCAGAGAAGGATGGGATGTCATACAATATTATAGAGATGGTAGGCATGAGAGACTTTTGATCTAAGAGAGTGGACATGTTGAGATGGATCTCCTTGAGTGCACAGGTGGGTTCAATGCAACCTCCAGTCTATGCGGAGTCTGGGAGGTCACAGGCCATTTTTTCACCTCCAAGGAGGCCTCTGGTTTGGCTTCTGGAGTTGTGGTCATGGTAGCGCAAGCCTTCAACACCCTGGAGGTTGACTTAGGGCAGTTCTTGGCTACATGTCCTGCAAGGCCGCAGAACATGCAAAGCTTGTTGTCGAAGCAGCGTTTATGTTCATCAGCGGTGAGCTTGCCATCTTTGCCTAGCTTTGATGAAAGGTCCAGTTTGGTGGTGGAGGTGTTGGCAGCCTTTCCATTGGACTGCTTGGAGTCCTTGGAGGTGCTGAAGGACTGATTGCCAGAGTTAGATGTGGAGGTGAAGGGTTTGTCAGATGAGGACTTGGTGGTGGAGGGGTTGCTGGATGTTACATCGTTGGACGTATACTACCTCTAAAGACGAGGACAATATATGCTTCCCCGAGTAGGGTGGTTTCGGTATTCAAGTCCCCATTTAGAGAGACTAAGTTTATGACAAGGAAAGCATCGAGGACGTTGTCCTGGTTACCATGGGTTGCAATTCAAGTGATTGCCTAGGTGTCGCTCAATAAAGAGTTGATGAGACGAGTGAATCCCGAAGACAGAGTTTCGTCAGGAGTGTCGCTTACGTTCGTAAGTCGACCGAGGAAGTCTTTAGACTAAGTCAACCGAAGTTGCTTAGGACACGGCAAGGTCAGGTTACGACGAAGGTTATAGATTCAAGCTAGACCAGGTACAGGGTAGAGGCTAGTAGTTCGGAGAGAACTAGCGTGAGGATCTGAGGTAACAGTAACCAGGTTTAAATAACCGTAGATATGGTGCACGGACCAAGGCAAGAAAGGAAGTCAAGAAATTGTACCATACATGAAGGTCAATCAGAAATCAAGGTAGTATCGTATAATTCAAAGAGCCAATGAGAATGATGAATAGGAAATCATACCACTTGTACAGTTTCCCAATGGGAAGGTGAAATCCTGTATCCAAAAGAGGATCAGGATTAGTAATACACATTAGCGAAGGTTGAGATAGCGAGGCGTAGTACAAGAAAAGGAAGAGAAATCGTAACAATACCCCCTTTGTAAGGGTTGAATCACCGATACAACCTTTCAGAATTCTCCATAAGCAGCTCCCAGGGATCCACAGTCGTTTGCGTCTCCAACTGGGTCGTAGTAATCATCGTAGGTGTTGTCATCCTCCACCGGTTGCTCCTGAGCTCGTCGTCTCCTGCATCTGTTAGATCAGGGAGCGGGGGGAGGTGGCCTTCTAATAGGTTCATGGGGAACAGAATATCTACCGCGTGTGGAGGATGCTGAGGAAGACAATGAAGTTGTTGTTGTACAACGAGGGGGTCGGGTGCGAGTATGCAGTGGGCAGTCACACTGCACGTGTAGTGGACCCCACTGTCGACAAAGGGGACATTGGTAATGGGGGCATTCCGCCCGGATGTGGCCAAGAGAGTGGCACTGAAAACATGTTTTGGGATATCAGGGGTCTGACCTTGGTAGTGGTGCGTCTCCATTTAACACCAATTGTCCCAGCGTTATGTTCCTAAGACGAGTGCATAGATCCATCTCCGTCAGCTCCAATACATAGATCATTTCACTATCTAAAGAAGAGCTGGAAGCAGAAATAGATGAGGCTGGACGTGGGGCAGGTACGCCAATATCAGGGACGGGTGCATTCTTCTCTTCAGTGAGTTGTCTAAGATAGCGATCGAGGTCCTCAAGGAACTCGAACATGCCTAATTGGTGAAGAGCTAGGGATAAGTTTAGGAGTGCTTCCTCATGCACCGTCCCTATGGTGCGAATCGTCCAGGACTGGGGTGCTTCTACTGCTAAGGTTGCCAGGAGGAAAGCGAGATGCGCAATCTGTAAATAGGCTCGATAGAGGGCATATAGGGGAGAATCCATATCAAGATATGCCCCAATGGGCACGGCAAGGCGCAAGTTGCACATAAGATTCATGAACCGATCCATTTCGGCCTGTTCCGGGACGGAATCCATGAGGCGGTGGGCGTGGACGGGGAGATTGATGGAGGGTATCGGAGTGACTAGCTCTGGCACCAGAGACAGGGTAGGACTTTGTTTGGGATAGACTCGTAGCCATGGTTGGGTGGCGTCATAGTTGGTTGGCCACCCAGTCTCTGCAACGTCAGACATGACATCGGGCTCTGGGGACTCAGGGCAAGTGGACGGTGTTAGGGATGAGGGAGAGGAGATTGTGATGGACAGTTCAGGGATGTCAGAGCAAGGAGACATTGTTTAGCAAGTTTGGATGTAATAGAGACGACGGCAGGAGGCAGACTGAGTCTGTGTTTTCTGGGGATAGAGATGAAGCCTTTTGTATGCATCAAGGATTGTTTTCACATGTTTGAGGTTTTTCTCAGGTTCCCATGAGTCTTCCTCTGCAGTATATCCTTTCCAGCGAACCAGGTACAAGAACCCTGTCAAAGATCTTTTGTGGCGCAAGATCCATTCTATTTTGTATTCCTCTTCGCCTTCTATAAGGTCCAGAGGTGGCATTGGGAAGTTCCGCCCATGGACAGCGTTCTCGTGATAAGGTGATAAGAGGGAAGCGTGGAACACGGGGTGGATTTTCCACGTTTTAGGGAGGTGGAGTTTGTAAGATAAGGGCTATAGGACCTGTATGATTTCGAAGGGTCCTTCGTGTTTTGATGCGAATTTCGGGGTGATAAGGTCTCGGTGGAGGTCATGGCCTTCTAACCATACCTTCTCTCTGACTTTGAAGGGTTTAAACTTTCTTCTTACTCTGCTAGACATTGCTTGTCTGGCTAGGTCATGCACTGCTAGAGCTTCATCCCTTTGTTGTTTCAACATTCGAAGTCTAGTTTCTACAGCTGGAAGAGGGGAGGTTGGGACGATGTCAGGAAGTGAGCGGGGTTCATATCCCATCATGAGATAGAACGGTGATTGCCCTGTAACGGAATGAGGGCAGTGATTATGAGTAAATTCTGCTTGGAAGATATGGTCGGCCCACGATCCGGGGTCTTCTTTGCAGAAGATACGAAGGTACATTTCGATCTCTTGATTTACCCGTTCTGTTTCTCCGTCGGTTTGTGGATGGTAAGCGGTTGACAAGGTGAGAGTATATCTGAGAGCTTTTCCAAGTTCTTGAGTGAACATGGATGCGAATTGTGGTCCTCTGTCTGAGATGATTTTTGTCATAGAGGCCAAAATGATGGTATACTTTATGGTAAAAGAGGGTGGCTATCCCTTCTGCGGTCACGGTTTTCTTAGTGGGGCATAGAATTACCCCCTTTGTAAGCCCGTGGTCGACCACGACCAAAAGGGAATCAAAGCCATTGGAAAGGGGAAGGTCGGTGATAAGATCGCATGAGATTTGTTGGAATGGACGGGTGGCGCAGGACTTGATCAGAGTTAGGGGGGGAACGGTCGGATGGGTATTAACCTTATTTTGCTGGCACATAGCACAGCCTTCGACGTATTTTCGAACAAATTGGGCTAATCCTGGCCACCAGAAGTCAGTGGTGATGAGTTGTCTGGTTTTGAGGTAGCCAGAATGTCTGGCAGTGGCGTGGTCATGGCAATGTTGGAGGATATTGCAGTGGAGGGTTCCCGTGGGGGGAACATAGACGTGTCCTTGATAGGTGAGGATTCCGTCCCGTGTTTGCCAGTCAGAGAGTTGGGAGCGGAACACGAGTTGTTATGTTGGTCGTTCGTTGGTAGACAAACACTCGAGGAACTGCTCTTGTCTCGAGGGAGGTACTCACGAAGAGACACTGCGTCCTCAAGAACAGAGTTACTGGGTCAAGGGTTTTGTAGTCGAACGGACTACCAAGGTAATGGTCACTCAGACCAACAAGGGTTGAGGTTTCTAGTCAGTCGGACTAGCTAGTTCGAAGGTTGAGGAGACTGGTCGATCAGACCAGGATACGAGACCAAGCGTAGGATTCAGAAGATCAAGTATGAGAAAATACAATGTGTCCTATGAGTCTTTTATAGTGTTGAACTATTGGGACGCGTAATCGTAGAACAGCGAAGAATATCGGAGAACGATCGGAAAGTGAGTAATGAGGAACACATAATCAGTATGAGAGAACTGATTAGAGGAGAGCGTGTCCGATGTAAGCATATCAAGACAAATAAAGAATGAGTCATCCCCCTTCCGAGAAGAATAGAAGTTCGAAGTGAACAGCTTGGGGTTTAGTTATAGTTCGACGAAGTAAGCGTAGAGCGGACCAAGGATAATGAGAAAGTGATCGGTCCTTGGTGAGAATATCCCCCATATCGCGGTGGGGATCTGGTAATCAACGGATAAAAGTATGACGGAAGAAAATAATAGGCTGATCGTAACACGAGTGGGGTATCGCTATCAATGGATTGGAGAGTTTGGAGTACCAGGGGGTCATTCATCGATGTGGAAGTTATCTCATTTGCCAACGAGGTGTTGATAAGGTTGACAAATAAGGAGGGGGGAAGTAGTGTTACTTCCACATTATCTGGGTTTCCCTCCTTTGGAAAGAAGTCAGGTTGGCGAGATAGGGCATCCAGTCCTACAAGGAGTTTCCTGGTGACATGAGTCATCTTTAGATCGAAGTCGCTTAGGTCGAGAAGCCATCGGGCTTGCCAGCGGTTGAGGGTATGTGCGGAGCGGAAGTAAGTGAGGTTTTTGTGATCAGTGAAAACTGTCATGGGGGTTACCGACCCTTGGAGGTAATGACACCAAGCTTTGAGGGCTCGTATTATGGCAAGGAGTTCTCGGTCGTAGATGTCATAATTTCTTTCTGCATTTCCAAAGGCCTGGGAGAGGTACGCGCAGGGATGCCATTCACCATTGACATCGGTTTGAAGAAGAATTGCCCCAGAGGTGACGAGTGAGGCATCAGTTGTGATGGCAAATGGTTTTGTTTCATTAGGCATAGCGAGTACTGGTTTGGACATGAACGCCTCTTTCAAGTCGTCAAAGGCAATTTGGCACTTTGTAGACCATAGGAACACAGTGTTTTTCTTGGTAAGATCAAGGAGGGGTCTCACGATGTTGGAGTAGTCTGCAATAAAGCGGCGGTAGTAATTTGTGAATCCCAAGAATGAGCATACTTCCTTCACTGTTTTTGGCATAGGCCATCCTGCAATGCCATCTAGTTTGACAGGATCCATCACCACTGTTCCCTCCTTTATTATCATGCCTAGATACTCCACTTCTTCAGCGTCAAACATGCATTTCTCCAGTTGAAGGTGGAGGTTTAGTTCCTCCATTCGTTGGAGAACTCGTTTAGTTCGTTCGTCATGGGTTTTCTGGTCTTTGGATGCGACGAGGAGGTTGTCCATGTAAATTACAAGCCACCCTTCTGTGATCATATCCCGAAATGAATCGTTCATAAATCTCTGAAACGTGGCGGGAGAATTCATCATCCCGAAGAACATGACCATCAGTTCGAAGAGGCCTCTATGGGTAATGAACGCTCCTTTCCATTGGTGTCCGTCTTTGATTCAGACATTGTTGTAACCCCATTATACATCAAACTTCGTGAAGATACGTTGCCCTTTTAGTTTATCGACAAGGTCGGAGATTAAGGGAAGGGGGTAAGCGTCTTGGACTGTATGTTGGTTAAGATATCGATAATCTTGACATGGCTGGAGTTTTCCATCTTTCTTATTAACGAAGAAGAACAGAGCGGCTTGGGGAGAGTTAGAGGGTTGTATGTATCTTCCCTGCAGCGAGTTGTTCATCGATGAATTTGTCGGTAGCTTCTCGTTCAGTGGGGTTTAAGGGATATATTTTTCCCACCTTAGGAACAAAGGTTTCTTTGATATTGATTTCGTGGTCATAGGGGCGGGATGGTGGGAGCGTCCCGGCTGTGGGTTCTGCGAACACCTTGGCAAACTCCTTAAATTTCTCCAGTATCTCCACTTTCTGGGTATTCTTATAGGCCAGCGCAGCCAACTCTGTTGCTGTGGTAAGTTTTGCTACTGTCCCTGCGGGTAGAAAATGGGATCCATGTTTGATGATCCGCCCAATGGTTCAGGCAGTGACAGCTTTGATGATAAAGTCATCTGGGGTGTCATACCCCAAGTAGTCGTAGAGGGCATCGGTGTGCTGTACATAAACTTGGTTCGGTGGGGGTCATAGTCATTTGTTGTTTTGGTGGTAGTCATGTTCGTGGAGGGCGAACAGTTCTTTAGATTGGTCTTGGTTTTTGGCAACGATAAGGGTCTGGTTTACCCAGTTGATAGATGGGTTTACCTCTTTGAGCCATGGCATTCCAAGTATAACGTTCTCTCGTCCACAGTTCATAACATAGAAGGTGTGTTTGAGGGCAATCCCTCCGATGTTGAGGAACAAGGTAGTGGTAAATTTGATATCGCCTTCCTTGTTTCTAGTCTGGTCGATGTTTCGGATGACAAGGGGGTTTTGTAGGCGAGTAGTGGGGAGGCAGTGTTTCTTTATAAACTTCCAGTCTATGCAAGAGATATCTGCCCCACTATCGATAAGGGCTCGGGTGTCGACAGCTTTGAGGTTTCTGTCTGGTATGAGTATCTGCACGGGCAATTTCATGGATTTGGCAGCAGATACTTTTACAAGACGGGTACTCGATTCCTTAGGTACCTGCGTCGATCGGGTACCTTGGTTTAAAAATCCTCGTAGAACGTGAACTGGACTCTTTGTACTGTTTCTTCATCCTCTTCGTCTTTTACCTCCTCAACCTTTGCCGTAGTTTCTTCGACTTTCCTTACCCAAGGGATTGGAGGTAGAGTTTTCATCTTATTGTCCCTGAAGTTCGGGCAGTTATGGCTATCATGTCCCAACTGCCTACATCGGAAGCACAGGTTTTCCCTGATGCATCAAGCTTTTTCTTCAGGGGTAAGGCGGGTAACCTTGATGGTGTCCACGTCCATTGCGTTAGGGTCTCAGGCAGGGGTGGACCGAGGGTTCGGTTTGTATGACGCGAAGGTAGGTTTTGGGCAATGGAAGGCGATTTCATCGCTTCGTTCGAATTGAGTCTGAAAGTGCGTTACTTTCTCATATCACTTGTTGATCTTTTCAGGGGTTTTCTTCATAGTGTATACTCATCGCATGAGAGGTGGGGGAATTCCTGCAGTGAAGTATCCGATTAGGACCACATCATCTTCTACTTCGGAGAGGGCTACATTGTTTTGGAACTGTGCAATATAGTCAGTTAGGGTAGGGGAATACACTCCTCATTTTCCCGTAGGGTTCATTCGGGTGGTAGCTAACCATGCGATGGCGTTGCCTTGGACATCGTGGTGTTTAAACGCTTTCTTGAAAGCTTTCTCGAACTCGTCCCATGTCCCAATGGAAATGGTCGTGCCTGAGATAGCTTTTGCTTGGAAGGTAGAGGCCCAGGTAAGGGCAGGCCCCTTGGTCATGTGGGAGAGTGCGAAAGCAACTTGCTTCCCATCATTGTCATATACTTGGAACAGCTAGGTAGAATCATACAGAGTTTAACCAGGGGATGGCTTTTGCGTAACTTCCGTCGAAGGGTTCAGGGGCTCCGAGATGAAGTTCGGTGGGCTTTGCTGGAGTAGCCATGGAAGTCGTTGGGGGAGGGGTAGGAGGAGGAGGAGGAGGAGGAGGACCTGGGAATAAGGATGATACGTATTTCCAAGAGGAGGTTGAGGATGGTCCTGGAATGGAGGGATGGAGAGGAAGGGGCGCAGTAGGAGTTGGGGATGATGGGGCAGAGGGTAAAGTGATAGTTTGAGATAGGTCAAGGGCAAGATCTGCTACTTCAGTTTGTTCCTCAGTGGTGGCAATGACAATATCTGGTTCTTCTTCAGAGATTGACTGTGATGAGACAGAGGACTCTTCTGGTATGACAGCCAGTGGTGAAGGTCGAGAGCTAAGGCTCCACAGGGAGCCGGTGTTACAAGGTGGTAGGGAAATGGTGGAGATGCACGTGGTGGTCGCTCCATAGGCACACTAGTTCTATTGTTACGTCGTTGAACATATACTACCTCTAAAGACGAGGACAATATATGCTTCCCCGAGTAGGGTGGTTTCGGTATTCAAGTCCCCGTTTAGAGAGACTAAGTTTATGACAAGGAAAGCATCGAGGACGTTGTCCTGGTTACCATGGGTTGCAATTCAAGTGATTGCCTGGGTGTCGCTCAATAAAAAGTCGACGAGACGAGTGAATTCCGAAGACAGAGTTTCGTTGGGAGTGTCGCTTATGTTCATAAGTCGACCGAGGAAGTCTTTAGACTAAGTCAACCGAAGTTGCTTAGGACACAGCAAGGTCAGGTTACGACGAAGGTTATAGATTCAAGCTAGACCAGGTACAGGGTAGAGGCTAGTAGTTCGGAGAGAACTAGCGTGAGGATCTGAGGTAACAGTAACCAGGTTTAAATAACCGTAGATATGGTGCACGGATCAAGGCAAGAAAGGAAGTCAAGAAATTGTACCATACATAAAGGTCAATCAGAAATCAAGGTAGTATCATATGATTCAAAGAGCCAATGAGAATGATGAATAGGAAATCATACCACTTGTATGGTTTCCCAATGGGAAGGTGGGATCCTATATCCAAAAGAGGATCAGGATTAGTAATACACATCAGCGAAGGTTGAGATAGTGAGGCGTAGTATAAGAAAAGGAAGAGAAATCGTAACACTGGAGGGCTTCATCTGCCTGCTAAGCTCTGACTTGCGCTCCCAATAGTGCACATTGATGGCTTGGGCGAGCTGGCAGAGTTCAGAGAGGGTTGGAGGCTTCCCAACACAGGAGATCTCATCCTTGATGCAATCAGGAAGGCCGTTGTAAAAGTGGTGCTGGAGGGCACCTTCTCTGTAACCCCAGACTTGCAAAGTGATCCAGTTGAACTCCACTATGTATTTGTTGATGCATTGATCATCTTTCATAGATAGGTGGTTGAGCTGGTGCTCTGCATCTCCAATGGGGTCATGGGGTCCAAAGTTCATCTGGAGTTCCAGGACAAACTCCCAGAAATTGTCCATCCATGCAGGATGGAGTGCTGGATCCTCCATTTGAAGGAGGTCAGGTTTGAACCATTCTAGGGCCATACCCTTTAGGTACAACTGCACAAAGGTAACCTTGGCATGGTCCATATGAAAAGCCTTTGGGCAGTCCTGGAAGTTAAGTTCGCATTGCACTAGGAAGATCTGGAGTTTTTGGGGATCGGTCCCATCAAACTGGTCAGGCTTCTGGACTTTAGTGTGGGGGGTAAAGTTGGAAGTACATTTGGTGGAGCGAGTGAGGTCCTGGATTGCACCTGCCAGCTGGGCAAGTGTGTCGTGGGGGATCTGCTCGTCTTCCATGTTGAAGGAAGAGTCATCATGGAAATTGTGGGGGACATCAGGGTCATCCAGGTTGTCATTGGAGGGGAAATCTCCAGGGATGTCCAGATTGTCTGGGTCATCAGGAGGTTTGGTGGAACGACTTGGTCGGTTGCTTGCCTTGGATGCTGTGTCGTCGTCTACAACAACCTCTTTGATGCGCACACCTGGAGTAGAAGGACTTGTGCAGGAGTGCAATGTGGAGGCAGAGGTGGAGGTACGATGCACAGAAAAACTTCAGAATTCGTCGACAGATTCAGCAACCCAGCGATTGCTTCCGAAGATGCTTAGGGGATTACATGTGTATGGGAATGGGGGAGTCTCTTGGGCTCGAGTCTGTGAGCGAGTGGTATGTGTAGTATGTGTAGCCATGGTTGTTGAGTGATCTGACAAGTGTGAGTTTGAATATACTGTCAAGACTGGGCTAACTCTAATGTACAACTCTGGAACTCCAGAGTTTTACTAGATGGATAGGACTTCAGCTTCAACTTGTGTGTTGCACCCTTGTCAGTCACATCCTGTATTTCGAAGGGTCAGGGGTCAGAGGATAAGTCCTAGGTGCAAGACTCAACAATGAGTCAATCTAGCAAGAGGACGATGAAGGAGGAGAGCAAGAGAGGAGGAGTTAATCTTAATCAATATTCAAACTGGAGTGTACAAGGAGTAGGCTAGGAGTTTATATACTTTGGAGGTGCATAGGATTAGTAACAGAGTTCATAGGTATTGGTAAGAAGATTGGAACAGGAGGAGAGTAAACCAGAGCTGTGCTTCTAAGCAAGCACTGGCTCGGGTAAAAGTACAGAGCAGTAACTAATATGAAAGTAGAACAAGGAGATGTCGTAACAAGAATGAAGGGAAAAGCATATGAGGTATAAGTCCGAAGCAGAAATGGTACCAGAGTACCAGAGATGGACTTGGTAAAATCTGGGATGTGACAGGTACAGTGGTATCTGGGTCTTCCTCTTCAGAGTGATGAGAGGAAATCAAGGATTCTTTCAGTACAATGGCCAGTGGTTGGCTTCAAGAACATAGGCCCCACAAAGAGGTGGTGGTATAAGGGATTTGTGAAATGGTGGAGACACACACAGCAGTTGCTTCATGAATACACTAGTTCTATTGTTACACCTGGGGGTGTCTACTAACTTCAACAGCAAGCATGAGATAAACCTCACTAAAGATGTATACTTCATGAGTCGTCAGAATCTCAAATGGGGTGATGAAGAAGACTAGGGCAGTATTGAGAACTGGTTCCTCAATGATCAAAGGTTCTGTTGACAAGGATGTCAATGGACAAGGAATGTTGCCTAGTCCCATAGGTCAACCAAGGAAGTCTTTAGACTAAGGACAGTAGTTACTCAGGACATGACAAGGTTAAAGACAGAACACGAGATATGGATTGCAGCAAGTAGTTGAAACAAGGTACAAGAAGAAGCTAGTAATACAAGAGAACTAGCATGAGGAAAGGTAGAGCTATCCAACATGTTTATATAGTGGTAGTCCAGTGCACAGACCAAGACAAGAAAGGGAATATAGAAATCATACAACTCATAGAAACCAATCAGAAATGAGGAAGGTAAAGTTGTATGATCTGAATAGCCAATAAGAAGTCATGGGTGAGAAGTCGTACCATTTGTACAAGCTTCCAATAGGAAGGTGAGATCCTGTTCCCAAAACAGGATGAGGATTAGTAATACAGGTTCAAGAGCAAAGGCAAGTCAAGTCATAGTACAAGTAAGAAGAAAAGTGAATCATAACAGATTATGCCCCATCAGCTCTCCAACCACAACTGCAACCTGAAATATTCTCACTGGATATGGGCAACAGTTTGCATAGTCACAGAGTCCATATAACTCTTCATACTACCCCATATCATATGAAAAGGGTTGCACATCCTGGAGAAGCAATCTCAGGGGAACTTTTTAGCATCTCTAGTGTCAAACTCCCAGTCATTCATGTATGCTCTTTGAGTTTTCCTTAATACTGAGATAATAATAACCATCCCATTATAGCCAGTTGGCCAGTGCACCCAAGATATGGCCAGAAATCTCAGCTGTCCCCATCTCCCACCTGCAGTCCAACCTACCAGTGCTGTGACTACCAGCTACTCTGACGGCCACACAGCAACATCTGGGCACTGTGACCCTACACCTGGACCCTCACAACACATGCTTCTACCAGCAATGATTGAGTTAATATGCACTAACATGCAGAACAATTTCAAACAAGCTTTGTTCACTGAGACATTGCTATCAGCACCCCAAAAAGCTGCTGACCTGATCTGCACTGCACTGTTCAATGCTGCCACTGAACACTTGGGAGGTAACGAAGTGTTGATTATATTAGTATTTTTGCTAATCAAGTTGTCATAGATGGTGTGAATGACTGGCTCAAGAGTCAGGTTGCACACAAATCAAAAAGACTGAAAGATATCACCAACAATATTCACAATGACTTCAAGCATGATGCCTGCCTGCTCAGCATTCCATTATATGAACTTACCCTCCCAATTTATGTCTGATCACAAGAGGTTGCATTTAGACAGAACCAGATTGCCACTCTTCTTAGTAACTTCTCATTCCTGGATGAGATCTCAACCATACATCTGTCTAACATTCACTATAGCACTACTTATCCATGCTTAGATTGACAGTGTCAACATGATGGTCCCTTTCAGACATCTGGCCATCATACAGTGACAAGCAAAAACTGTTACAATGTTTGTTACTTTTGTAGTGTACACAGCATAGTGCTGAAGGGTGTGGGAATCTCACTTAGTGCCAGTGGGAGCATGTGAAGTATGAATCCTTGGCTACCAAAATGGTCCCTGGGTCATGTGATTTGGTCCACAGAGTGTGAAGATATTCCCATTTTAAACCAGAGATACCATTGTAACAGTTTTGCTTCTTTTAATAGGAATGGTAGAATCTCAGTCAAATAAAAGGATAGTTGCTATTGTTTGGTCATACAAATAAATATACATATGTAAACATTATGTCTGAGTTTGAAATTGTTCTCATGCTTCTTTGTTCTCAACCATTACTATCATGAAATCTTCTATTTCCTTAAAAGAATGCTTATATTTTGCAAGCCTCCTTTTGAGGCAACTTCAAACATGTTCTATGGAGTTAAGGTTAGGAGATTGTGTAGGCCATATCATAGTCCTAAATTTCTGCTCATCTAGCCACTCCTTGACCTTTTTTCAAATATGCTTGGAGTTATTATCTTGTTGAAATATGACATGAGAAGGATTAAGATTATAAAATCTCAGGGAATTCCAAAGTTCATTCTTTGAAATTTGTAGGTAAATGTCTCCATTTATCCTACCATAAATTTGAGCAGCATCACTAGCTCCTTCCTAGGTCATTCAGCCCCATATCATCATAAAATCATCATCAAATTTGATGGTTTCTAATAGTTGATATGTTACAATGGGAATATCTTCACATCCTGTGCATCAAATCACATGACCTAGGGACCATTATTGTAGCCAGGTATTCATACTTCACATGCTCCTACCAACACTAAGCAATATTCCCATGTATTAAAGTCAGGACAGAGGCTTAGTGATAGATTGATAGAAGGACTATCAAGTTTGATGGGGGTTCTATAATGATATGAGGCTGTATGACCTAGGAAGGAGCTGGTGATGCTACTAAAATTGATGGTAGGATAGATGGGGACCTTTATTTACAAATTTTAAAGAATGAACTTTGGAATTCTAAGGTTTTATAATCTTAATCCTTCTTAAGTCATATTTCAAAAGACAATAACTCCAAGCATACCTGAAAAAAGGCCAAGGAGTGGCTAGATGAGCAGAAATTTAGGACTATGATATGGCCTACACAGTCTCCTTACTCTAAACCCATAGAACATGTTTGAAATTATCTCAAAAGAAGGCTTGCAAAATATAAGCATTCTTTTAAGGAAATAGAAGATTTCATGATAGTAATGGTTGAGAGCAAAGAAGCATGAGAACAATTTCAAACTCAGACATAATGTTTACATATGTATATTTATTTGTATGACCAAACAATAGCAACTATCCTTTTATTTGACTGAGATTCTACCATTCCTATTAAAAGA